>JAJAGP010000239.1:143882-238182 GCA_025084515.1 Ancistrus triradiatus | reverse complement strand
AAATCCTATAAACTTCATTTCACTTCTCAAATATCCCTGTGTTCATCTGCTATATGATACATTTAACTCAAGTTGCTGATCTGAACAACCAATGATTTATAAACTAAAATCATGAAAATTATCAGGGGTGCACAAACTTTTTCATACGACTGTACATCTTGCATATTTTGTGGAGTTTTACTTTAATTTTTATTTAATCCTTTGGAATCTGGTTTTCTGATGTCTGGCCTGCGGTCAGGTTTCAGTCAGGGGATCCGGCGCTCCGTGGGAGGTCTGGCCACCATCCTGGGTCCGTTATGGGCGGGAGGTCTAACGTCGAACCTGTACGTCATGCTGGGAGTGATGCTGGCTTTGCTCACTCTGCTTACTGTGAGTGTGATTTAATACAGCTTCTGAACTTAGAACAAAAGCCATAATAATAAGCCATAAATACAACTTCCAAGAAATACAAATCAAATAAATCAAATTACATTAAAAATACAATTTCATTAAGTGTATTATGTAACTAAATGTAGTAATACATTATAAATTAAATCTGCTGTAATAATATTTAAAATGAATAATGAATTCAGCATTAATAATAAAACAAATACATTTTGAATTAAAGTAAACAGAAAGCAGTAATGCTGAACTAGAATAAATAAATGAAGAGACATGATGGCTTTTGTCAGAGTATTTATTTATTCTAAATCATTAAGGCCGTTATTGATGACGGCATGGCGGTTGTCCGTCTCTGCCCTCTGCTGGTCATTGTGTGAATCTCTCCCAGATCATGATGGCTTTGTCCTATGAGCGCTTGGTGGAACCTCCTAAGATGAAGCCCTGCGAGAGGCAAGAACCGAATCCCACAGGTTACACCACCTTCCTCCATCTCTGTAGTTAGTGTGCTGTGTAAAAGTTTGTGCACCCTGTTCGGGAGAGCCTCTAAATGTTTTTATTCTTGCACTTTAAAAAGCAGCATTTTAACTTTGTCCTTTTTGTCGTTTGTCTTTCTCTCAGGCTGTGTATGAGGAAGCTTTTGCCGCTGATGAACACGTGCACGTTTGCTGTGTTTCCCGTGGAAACAACGGTTAAATTTACGCCATGAAATAAATAAAATAAAATAAAATTACATTAAATTTTATTAAATGCACATGCACTATAATGTAAAACACACTGTCGTTTATTTAGCACAATAAATAAACACTTATTTTCTTATTTATTTAATCACAACACTAACACATTAATGTTTATTAATTACAAATTAAAACACTTAAATATTGTTTATTCTTTGTAAAGTTAATAATAGTAAGCTTATAAAGAGTAGATTATTAATAAGATCCAAAAACACAAACATCATTAATCCTTCATTAAATAACGTTCCTGTTTCTTGTTTTTTGTTTTTTCCTTTCACGTTTAGCTTTGATATTTTTACATGTTACTATTACTTGTTATTCACAATATAAACACAAGAAAAACACCTATATTAAATACATAATTCACAGCATTTAATTAATAAAGGAATATTTAAATATTATATTCATTACAACTGAATGATGTACATAATAATTACAATTTGTATTATTTAAGTTAATTCTTTATAAATGTATCATTTTATTTTGAGTAATGAGTTTTTAAATTATATATAAAATAAACAATGTGAGAACTGATCAGAATTGAAATATTATATTTATTATGGATATGCTAATTAAAAGTAATTAACATAATGATTTATTTCTTCTTGTTATTTTAATGAAGTAATTATAAATGTATTGTCATTTTGAGTAATACATTTTGTATAATTACATCTTAAGTTCTGTATAGAATAAAAAATAAAAAAGAGATCAACAGTAATAATTGAAATATTATATTTATTAAAAGTTAAAACATTAGTATTTATTAATCCATCATTATTATTTAAATTAAGTAACTATAAATGTATTGTCATTTTGAGTAATTAAGTTTTTATAATAAAATCTAAAATATAATAATATAATATAATATATATAAAATTAAAAATAAGAGATGTAAGAAAAACAATTGGTTATAAAAAGCAGTTTTGCCACTCGCCATGGCAAGTCGAGGATCCGGGTTCGGGGCGGGGGGGGGTGTGTAAATACATGAGCTGATGACAGTGGACGTGTGAACTCTGAGTGCACTCTGGAGTTTTGTGTACAATAACAGGAATGAGGTCATGAGAGGGGTTATGGGGGATTTTCGGAGAAGTAAGAGACATTTGGACAAATAACAATCTACAAATAAGAACGCTTTTGCTAGAAATAAAAGGATTGGTAAGACAATGAAGGACTTTTGGACTTATTTACTGATGCCTTTACTAATTAATTCCGTGTTAAGTCCTATATAAATGCAATTAAGATTATACTTTTAAATTATACAGTTATGTAGAAATATACAGTAGAATAACAAATAATGTTTTAGAATGTTTATAAAGGATGGACTGATACAGTACAGGAAAACATGTTCAGAAATGGATTAAAAGCTATTATTAAATAGCGTATGTGCGTAAATGTTTCATATTCAGTGTTGTATTGATCAGCATTTGTTTTGCAGAATATATATATAATTTTGTAATTTATATATTTTATTTTTATGTTTAGTTTTATAATAGAGTTCATAATGATATTCATATATAATTTCTTTGTAATATTTATTATGCTCTCACTTATGACTATAACTTATATTGCTAGATTTTTTTATTTCAACTGTCGTTATGAATATATTAATGCGATCTGTTATAAATAATAAAATATATTATTTTCCAAAATATAGTAATAAATAATGAACCGAAGCAGAGCTGTGGGGCAGCTAAAGTAAAGAAAATGAATTAATACATACGATGATGTTCCATAAATATTGCAAACGCATTAAATATTAAAATCACAAGTGTAGAAATAAGCTTATAATAAATGCAGTTTGCTTATAATAAAGGTCTGCTGTAATAACGTTAAACGTAAATAAATAATGAATTAAAACATTCTGAATTAAAGTAAATAAATAGCAATAATTCTGAATTAATTAAAATAAATGAATAGTAATACTGCTTCAAAATAAAAAATAGATGGACACTTATTAAAATAAAAATAGTGAGAAAATTAAACAAAAAATAAATAGCAATGGTGCTGAAGTAAAATAAACAAATCAATTAAATGAAATAAATAGTAAGACATACACTTAGAAGTTAGATAATGGTTAATAACAAATCAAATACAAATAAATAAAACAACTGCAAACTGATGGTGATTTAAAATAACGTTAGTAAGGAATTAACAAATACATAACGACACAAAAATAAAAATAATGGAAGCTGAATAAAATAAATAAAGGAATAAAGAATAATACTGAATTAGATATGTTTTAAAAAATAAAACATGATGAATTAAAGGACCTAAAAACAAATAAAAAGCATTGATGCTAAATTCATAAAAATTAAATGCTTATTATTTATTTCTGTAACACAAATATTGATATTTGTATTTAAATATTAAAATATCTAAAAATTAATATATACATAAATGTTTCAAGTGTAAGATTATAACAATTCTAATATACTTAACTAAAGAAGACGTTGACAGACAGGTGGCGCTATCATCTCGCCGTCCGATAGAAACTGCGACGTCACTTTCATCGTTGGACCAGTCCTATTCAGATCGTGGTTCTGATTTGAGCAGAAGAATTGTGGGAGGAGTTTAGTGACCTGTCGGTGAACTCGCTGTGCTTTGACAGGGTCGGTCGGGGGGTGGGGGGTGGGGGGGTATATGGGATGTGGATGTGGCATGAGGGCAGAATCCAGGGCATTCTGTAACTGTTCTGATCTGTCAGTCAAACGGAGGAAACATCATGTGGGCCAGAGAGGGGGCGACGGGGCGGGGCAGAGGGGCGGGGCAGAGAGATTAAACCCTAGAGACACATGGACTGTAAATGAACTATTTTGGGTTTTTAAATTATTTATTATTTATATAGAAAAGCGTCAGGATGAGCCTTATTAGTGTCTGTCTGATTATAAGATTTAGAGAAATAATTCATACTCATAACAAACAAAATTAAATCAAAACAAATAAATGAGCAGTGGATTAAAAATGTTGACTGAAGTGTAAATAATAAATAAAATGTGTACAAAGGCTTTTCATTTTTTATTACAATTCTTTTATTCTATTTAATTATAATAAAATAATTAAATGATCTACTATTATTATTATTATTCTTTTATCATAATTTTACTTTTATTATTATTGTTCTGTATTACTATTATTACTATTATTAATTATGAATTTATTATTATTGCTGTTTATTATAATCAAAAATCAATGAAGTAAATAAGAAGACAGATTAGTTCTAAGATGTATTATTTAACTTAATCAGTGAAAGTAGGCAATACTGATTAAAGAAGTCATTTATTTGAGTTATTTATGTATTTATTTTATTTATTTTTAAAATTCTGCAGGTTATTTTTATAATTAATGAGCAAAAAATTCAAAACAAAATGTAAGCATAAACATTTCTAATTAGTATTTTAGTAGTTATTATTGGTATTAGAAATAAGTAAAGCACTTTTTAATCAAACAAGTATGACCTTAACTTAAAATTTGAGACTAAATTAATTAATCTTGTTTTGATATTTTGATATGTTTTTGGCCTGGAGACAACCTCAGCACGTAGCCAGTGTTTAGGGTTTAGTGAACTGTGTTTACCATGAGGTAAGGGAGCACAGAGGGTTACCTCGAGCTGCTTCTGAGGAATGACGTGATGAAGGTGGACGTATGAACTTTAGATGAACTCGTTTTTTGGTTTGTTGTCTTTTTTAAGGTGGAACGAGTTCTTTAATTTCACTCTCTCCGCTTTCATTTCACTTTGGTCCCTTCAGCTGTTTGCTTTGATCCTCATCAAATGATCCTGACTAATTACTGATGTTTTAACTCCAGACTGATGAACACCTGGCATGTTTAATTAGCATCTTAATTACATAATCAGTAAAAGGGAATCAAACCGTGTGAATTTATTTTATTAACGTTCTGTATTTATAATTATTATTATTATTGCTATTATTATGATGATGATGATGATGATGATGATGATGATTGCTATTAGCAGTGTTATTAGTATTAGTATTATAAGTAGTATTCCTCTCTGTAGTGGCAGTGGTGTCCCAGCTGAGTGCTAATGCAGGTGTGTACGAGTGCACCAATGCACACCTGCCTCTATGCAGACGGGCTGTAAGGCCTGTCAGAGCTGTAGCGGCTGCGCAGATGCGATCCTCTGAACCCTAGATTTGCTTTTAACCTCATACAGGACAGAAAGAGCTCAGTCCACTTATCGCCTGTCTATCAGACCGAGCCGGCTGCGTTGTGTTGGTGTAATTATCCTTAAAGGTTACATCGTCTGCAGCTTTGTTTGCTTTAATTATCCTAACGAGGGGTTAGACCCTAGGAATTAAATTCCCACTGCAGCAGATCGAACACGAAGTGGCTGAGGGTCAGTTTAGGAAGCCATGATCAGAATAGTAATGACACAATACTACTACTAATAATAATAGTAATGTCAGCAGTTCTAATAACTAGCATTTATAATAATACTCTCTCTCTCTCTCTCTCTCTCTCTCTCTCTCTCTCTCTCTCTCTCTAGCTAATATATATAATCTAATAACAGAATTAAAAATATAATATAATATTATAAATAAAATCAATAATAACAAAAACAACAATTTACAATAATACAAAAATTCATATTAATAATATTAAAAAGCAAATATCAATGAAATTATAACAATTAAATTAAAAATCTATAATAAAAAGTTACAGTCATTAATACTAATATAATAAATATGACTACTAATAATATTGTAGTATTTTCTTTATAGTTTAAACTATAATTAATATTTATGACATGATACAAAAGGAAAATGTGTGAAATGTTTTTTTATTTTATTTAATTATGTTCATTTTAATGAACATTCATTATTTGGGTGCATGTAACTGGTGTATATTTTATAATGGAACAGGAAATGATGTTATAATAATATACATTTCCTGAATCCTTATTGCTCTTTTTTTGCCACCCTGGCTAAATGGTGCCATCACTTCCTCTGGTACACAGTGCCCACGTACCCGACCCGAAGGTCTACCATCGCTCTAAGCTCCACGTCTGATGCCCATTCCTACAGCTGAACATGAGCAATACAGCATCAGGGTTCAGCAGGTCTCACACACACACACACACACACACACACACACACACACACACAGAGCGGGCACTTAATAAGGGATGACTGGGATGGCAGAGAGAGATGAGAGAATGACTCTGGCAGAGCACGAACAGAGGTGAAGAGTTCAGCTGTGATTTTAACCTCCACTCTGAAGGAGGATCAAACCAAACCCCCAAATCTCCTGCACCTGCTCTGAGGTGGACCAGCACCCCTCTCTTAACTAAGGCTCGTTCTCATCTTGATTTTATGTTCCAATAACATCTAAGTTTTTTAATATGATCAAACACTGAGGTGACCACTGTGTATAACCAATAGGTGGCGCTCTCTCTGCCTCTCTCTTCCATGTGGATGTGGATGTTGGAGGTAAAGAGGATTTTTAGATCTACAGGGATCCGATCAAATCATGGTTGAATCATAGTTATTTCTCAGAGATCCATAGACAGAACTGCTCTCCAAAGTGTACGGTCAGAAAGATCAAATTCAAACACTGAAACAAGATAAAAATGGAAACTTTATCCTTCTTTTTTATATTTTGTCTTTTTCTTTTTTATTATTTCTGTTATCTTTTTCTCCTTTCTTTTTCTTTCCTCTTCTTTCTTTTCTTTATTTTTCCTTTTCCATTTTTGTAATCACTTTTCCCTTTTTCCCAGCTTTCAGCTTTTTTGTTCTCTTCTTTAAATTTTCTGTAATTTTTGGTTTATTTCTTTTCTTTTTTGTGCTTTCCATTAATTTTGTATTTTCTTTTTTCTTTCTTTATTTATTCCTTCCTTCTCTTGTTTTGTGTTTCATCCAGTATTTATTTACATTCTTTATTTACTTCTGTTGTTTTTTTCTTTTACACTGTATATTTCTTCTTCTCCTTACTTTCTCTATTATATTTTCTTTTTATATGTTCTTTGTTTTTCTACTGTTTTCCTTTAAATTTTTTCCATTTTCGATTTTTTTCTCATTTGTAAAATTTTCTTTGTTTTTATTTTGTAATTGTTCTTTTATTGTCTTTCTGCATTTTTTGTCTTTATTACTTGTTTCTTTTGCTTATGTTTTTTTCTTCCTGTATTTATTAAATTCTCTCTTCCTTCTCTTGTTGTGCTTTTTATCCTGTATTTATTTATTATTCTGTTCTTTTTTATATATATTTATTCTTATTTTAAGTTTCTCTACTTAATTTCTTTTGTAAATATTGTTTATTTTTCTACCTTTTTCTATTCAATTTTTTCAGGTTTTGATTTTTTTTCTACTTTTTCTTTATTTATTACTTATTTACGTTTTTGTTTTCATCTTTTACTTCAACAGATGATTTTTGATGCCTGATGATTTTTGTTTAATTGTTCCTTTATATCACAAAAAACAAATATTTTTCACATATAAATATTTAGTATATAAATGGTAAAAGCAGCCCATTAAATTAAAATGGAAAAGTTTTGGCACCTTTCTGAACAACTCGGTTGTTCTCTTGTTATTTTTCTGGTGCAGTAAAATCCGTGCTTTTAATTTTGCCTTTTTAAATTTTGTAGATCACCTTACGGTCCCGGGGCTTTGGTGCAGAGCATGGAATCCGAATCAGAGCCGGCACCCCGTGGCCCCGTGGAGCTCATGCATGTGGAAATAAGAAGCGCAAGATTTCAAACGCCCCAGTTCTTTTTTTCGCTTTGCTGTCTCTCTCTCTCTTTCTCCCTGTGGCAGTGTGTGTGTGTTTGTGTGTGTGTGTGTGTGTGTGTGTGTGTGTGTGTGTGTGTGTGTGTGTGTTCTCGGTTCAGTAGAAGGTCAGTGGGTCGAGGCTGCAGCAGGATTTTCACACCGTCCCGGCGCTGAAGGCCGCGTCACTCTAATCAGGGTTAACGATGTGGCGCTCCTCTCACAGATGGGACGCTGATCCTCACACAGCCGGGCCGAGAGGGGCCAACAGGGGCGCGAGGAGGGCAAACGCATCACACACTTCACTGAGATCCCAAATACACTGCCACCTGCGTGCCCACACACACACACACACACACACACAGTGCGTCAGGAACCAGAGAACCAGGACCTTAACTGTGTGTGTATATGTATGTATGTATGTATGTATGTGTGTGTGTGTGTGTGTGTGTGTGTGTGTGTGTGTGTGTGTGTGTGTGTGTGGTGTGTATGTGTATATATATGTATGAATGTGTGTGTATGCGTGTGTGTGTGTGTGTGTGTGTGTGTGTGCATAGTACCGGTGTGATACGAGGGCCGCCATGAAGGAGAGACGCCATCAGGAGCTCCTTCATCCCCCAGAGTGTACAAACCCCAAATCAGAAAAAGTTGGGACGGAATGGAAATGCTCATTTTAAACATCACAGAGTTCCTTACATTTAATTTCACTTTTCACACTATTTCATTGCAGACAGTAGGAACCCTAGATATCGAGTCTCTGAGGAGTATAGATGATCAGAGGATCAGAGACTTATCACCTAATGTGTGAGAAAATGGTTGAAATATTTAAAAACAATGTTCCTAAAACAAAGACTGATTCTTGATTGATTGATTGGTCTTGTTTTAAAATGCTGGACATCCCTGATAAAGATGGCGTCCTGAAGGCTGCTCATGTTGCTCTAAAATCTCAGGGTACTTTTCTACATTAATGCTGCATCACAGGAGTGGAAATGACCTTTACCAAGGGCCCTGACCCGACCCCATAGCATCACAGAGCCTAGCTTTTGGACTTGTTCTTCATAACAGTCTGGATTTTCATCTTTGTTCCAAGAAAGATCTGTGATACTGATGTGTCTGAACACAATCCCCGTTCCCACTGTATGATGGTCCATCCCAGATCCTCCGAGCCCATTTGGTGACAAACTGGAGATCCTCTGATCATCTTTACTTCTCAAAGCATTTTGTACCGAATCATGATTATAATCACCTGTCTGAATTATTTAGTGTTTTATCTCATTACTAGCGCTAAATTGCTCCGTTCCAACTGTGCTTGGAATGTGTTACAGGTCTGAAATGCTGCGATGGATGTTTATTAACAAATGAAATGAAGTTCACCAGAAGTAAGCAAAACATAAAATATCATTCATAGTGTCTGCACTGGTATAGAGGCCAAAGCAGATGTAAGGAGCTCAGCGTTTGTGTAACATCAGTACTGTCTGGTTTGGGGTTATGGATCTGAGTAATGCACACCGAGCCATCTGCAGCTCTGCTGGCCATTCCTAACACAACTAAGGAGTGTGTGTGTGTGTGTGTGTGTGTGTGTAAAGCTTGTGTCGTTAGTACGAGGTGAAGCTGAAGCCAGTAGGTCAAAGAAGTTAAGGTCAGTTCCATACAACATCAAAAGTCACTTGATTTAGGACACACACACACACACACACACACACAAGGCAAGCCATTTTAACTCTGCTCTAGTTTTTCCTGATGTCGCCAATTTAAAACTGTATTATGTAAAATAATATATACATTTTTTTAAACGAATTAATAATTTTTTATTTAACAGATTCATTCATTAAATATTTTCAATTTAATTACATTAAATAGTGAAACAAGTTCATATAAAAACATGTACGATTTCATATTCTGTTGGTCCTTATTTACTTATTAAATGTTGAAATTAAATTCCTACTAGTAAAATCTATTTTGAGAGAATTAAAAATTGAAAATTAATTAGAGTTCTTTAATTAATCTTTTTCCTCTTCATCATACCAGTTCAGAAAATAGTAAATATACACATAACATTTATATTGCTTTAAAGTAAAATATAGTTTTTCTTTTTAATCATTTCATTTGTGTGTAGAATTCAAATGTATTAAATTCAGTTTAGGTTTTTTTGTTATCTACACATCAAATCTACACATCATTTTTGATGTTTAATTAATCATTAAACAAACATTTCACATTAAATTCAATTAATGAAACATTTTAATTCAATTTTAATTTATTTAACAGTGAAAAAGTTTAAACATTTAAGATTTCATATTCTATTAGTACTTATTTAATTATTAAATGTTGAAATTTTATTCCTACTCATAAAAATGAATTTTGACACCATTTATTATGTTTACTTTTATTATATATATTTTCAAATATATTCTAGAGAATTGAAATAATTTTCCTCTTCATTGTACTGGAACCAAATCTGTTCAAATAGTAAAATAAACATTTATATTGCTTTACATTAAATGTATTTTTTCTTTTTAAGCATTTAATTTGTACATAGAATTCAAGTGTATGAGCTAAATTATAAGTATATTAATGAATTTATTTAAAGTCAAATGTATCACATCAAATGAGTCAAATGTAATCTTGCAAAATGTAAAATTAATTAATCATTTAAACAAACATTTTACATTACATTGAATTAATTAAACATTTTCATTTCATTTACTAATTAAGCATTTGTATATTTAAACATTTAAGATTTCGTATGCTCTTAGTACTTATTTAATCGCTACATTTTGAAATGAAATTCCTATTTCAAATTAAATTCATATTTGTTTTTCAAATAATTTCCCTTTTCATAGTACTCGGACCAAAATTGTTCAAATAGTAAAATAAACATTTAAACTGATTTAAAACGAATTGTATTTTTCTTGTGATCATTTAACTTGTATAAACAATTCAGGTGTTTAAACTAAATGATAACTTTCTATTTTATGAACATATATAATATGTTAACGTGTGTGTGTATATATATATATATATATATGTATATATATCTAGATATATATATATATCTATATATCTCATAGTATGTATATCTCATATATATATACCTATGTATATATATATAATATATAGATATATCTCGTCGTCAGTATAGTATCTATCTATGTATATATACTATATATATAATATACCGTCTATCATATATCTCTATCTAGGATATAGTCTCTATCTCCTCTATCATCCTATATATATACATATAAAATGTCAATAAGAATAATATTTCAAAGTACTTAGCAGAAGAACCCTACCAAAGCTACTAATGTCTGCAGTGCTGTCAGTGCGGCACAGAGCTGCTTCCTAATGACACGATGCCCCTGGACGTTTTGGAACAACCAGCACTAACGCCTGATTAAAGCAGCTTAGGTCGGATCCTCTACAGAGTCTAACTCTAAAGGTTGTTTTTGGTGATGAAGTGATTTGAACAGGGGTGCCTAAACTTTTTCCCATTAGAATGTATAACCAGAGGGTTCTGTAGTGAGAGGGACGGTGTGATGGTGGTAGACATGTGAACTTCAGATGAGCTCTGGATTTATTTATTTATTCATTTGTTCTTATTTATTTATGTTTCTCTCTTCGTTCGTTTAATTTCTCCTTTGATCTCAGAATGTTTCATCTGTGTGTTGTTGGTCCTCATCAAATTATCCCTCGTTAATTAATAATGTCCTGCTCTGTTACTCCAGGCTCAGCTGAACCTCTGCAAACACCTGGAGCTGCTTAAGGAACGCCTTTAGTGCAGCGTCAGAAGCCAAGGATTTATAATGTAATGTAAAATATCACAATGACATAAAGTATTCATACATCAGTCATGACTTTATAGCGCTGTGCTATAAGATTTGTTCTACTTATTTTCTTTGTTTATTTTCCAATGACGACTTTCAGCTTCAAATGAATAAAATAAGTAAATAAATACATGCAAACATAGTAGAAGTTTATTTAATAAATTCGACAATATTCCTTTAGATATAAAATTTGACTATAAATAATAAACATATTAAAATTGATTCTATTTATAATGAATTCCAAAGTGTGTGTGTGTGTGTGTGTGTGTGTTTGTGTAAAAATGCATTACATATTTTCTTCATATTATTTTTAACCATAGTATTTTACTATTTCTTTGTTTATGATATAATATTTGGTAATTTTGTTATTTCATAATATTACAGTACAGTACAAATATGATCAATTATATAATATAATATAATATAATAGATTTTCTTTGTCTAATCCTAATAATCAGTTACAATGTCTGTTTTATACTATTTAATTAAAGTTTATTAATATTTTGTTCCAACTTTATTTTAATCTTGTGAAACAGATTTGAATTTAATAAATCTGTAAAAAATCATAATATAAATACATAATATTTGTAGTGATTTTTGTTGTCGTTATTATTATTATTATTATTATTATTATTATTATTATTATTATATGAGAAACATCCTGTAACATAACATAGTAAGTTATACCATAATATTATATAATAATATATTTTCATGTAGTTCTAATCTTATTAATCAGTTGGTAACTGTATTTTATAATATTTAATGTTTATTAACATTTAGGCCTTGTTTAACTTCAAATGTTGAACAACTCTGAGTTTAGTAAATCTAACCTTAATTGGTAACTGTATTTTCTACAAATGAATGGTTATTAATATTTAGGCCAAAATTCAAATGTTAAACAGCTTTGAGTTTAAAGATCATGATATGAAACCATATTATTCCGATGACTGTTATGTTACATTATTTTGCTGTGCTGTAATGCAGGAAGAAAGGCTGCAGTGTTTGAAGGGAAAGTCATATTTAAAAATAAATGAAATGTAATCCGGCCTATCTTCCATCTGTGAGGTGTAGGCTGGATCTGTCGGAGATTCAGGGGCAGCATTTTGGAGTAATCAGAGAGGCCCGAGCGAGACGCTGCGTTGGGCTTTCGTAGCGGGTGAGATGAATGGCCGTTGCTCGTGCTCTCGGGGTTTTTGGAGCGCGTGCAGGAAAATGAATCACGCTGCACTTTTGTTAACCGTGTGTTTCAGCAGAACTCTTCAGAAATGTCACTTATGGGCCGAGAACACGATGGAGGGATCAGATAAGGGCCTGAGTGGTTTGCTGGGGAACCTTTAGCTTGATTAGTTCGACCCAGACTTTCACGTGAAGGGCCAGAGCCCGGTGCCAAGCTGGCACGGTTTGGGTTGAGCCTGGAGATAAGATCGGGTTGGGGAGAAAATGTCATGTGTTTAGTTAGGGTTTAACGTAACATGACCAGGGCACCACAGCCGGGGAGTTGGTGCAGGGCTGACCTGCAGGGGGCAGTGTGTGACTGCGGCTGGGGTTTTGGAGACGCCGCTTGATGAATTGAGGGATGAGTTCAGTCTGATGACCTCAGGATGAACCGCAAATCCCAGAGCGCATTAAATGCCATCACGGGCGCAGTAATTGTACAAAGCAACAGCACATCTTGTTGTGTGTGTCTGTGTGTGTGTGTGTGTGTGTGTGTGTGTGTGTGTGTCTGTGTGAGAGAGAAACTATGGCACGTTTACAGAGCAGGCCTTGAATGTCAATGCTTTCTTGTCGTTTATTTTTCTTTCTTTCTTTCTGTTTCCATTTCTGTCGTTCTCTTTCTTTCTGTCTTTGTGTGTGTGTGTGTGTGTGTGTGTGTGTGTCCAGGGTTCAAATCCCACCTCTGCCAAGCTTCCATTGTTGGGTCCCTGAGCAAGGCTCTTAACCCACAATTGCTTGGATTGTAAAATTCTACCAATTGTAAGTCGCTCTGGATAAGGGCGTCTGCTAAATGCTGTAAATGTAAATGTAAATGTGTGTGTGTGTGTGTGTGTGTGTGAGACATGTTTAGACAGCAGGCATCAAAAGTCAATACTATCAAGCAGCATTCTCATTCTAGTTTTTCTTTTCTACTTTCTTTCTACTTCTTTTTCTTTTTTTCCTTCTGTCTTTGTTTCTTTCTTTCTATCTACATATTTTTCTTTATTTCTTTTCTTTTTGTCTGTCTGCCTTCTGTCTTTCTTTCTTTATTTATTTATTTCTTTTTCAGTATTCTCTTTAGCCTTTCTTTCTTTCTTTCTTTCTTTCTTTCTTTCGTCTGTCTGTGTGTGCGTGTGTGTGTGTGTGTAAGACATGTTTAGAGAGCAGGCCTTGAATGTCAATGCTTTTTTGTCGCGAGTGCGAGTGAGGTGGTCCACTTCCAAGCAGCATTCTCATTTTCGCTGCAGATTCAATTAGGCCTCCTCCAGAACGCTCCTCTGGCTGCGCTTCCTGTTTGACTTTCTTTTTTCCTTCCCTTCTTCTCCCGCCGCAGCTAACGCGAGCCAGAGCCGCGAGGCGCACGATTAGGAGGCAGCTAATTGGCTGCAGATCTCTTTTCTGGAACCCGAAAGGACCGAACTCGCTCACATCTGCGGTCCGTGGGACTCGGAGCTCGGGCTTTCCTCGGAGTCTCGATGACCGACGTGAGGCGTCGTCAGGTTTTTTGTTTTATCGCTCCAGCATCAAAACTTCCTACAGGAACAGCGCCGCACTCCGCTAACCGCAGATCCTATCATCCTTCGCTAATGCACGGTCCACGGAAAAGGTCCCGGTTCCTGAACAAGCACTTTTCAGGTTCAGCTTTCCACCAACGACTCGAGAGGAACCACCGTGAGGTCGATCTTACAGCTGATGTGCCGATAAAGTTCTGCTTCCAGTTCCAGTTCTTCCCAAACGTTTTGGACTGTGTGTAGAACAGGGATCCAAACTGAACGGACTGATCCTCAAACCAAAAGGAAAGGATGATTTACTCAAGCACAAGTATAAAAGCTCATGCTACTAAATGCACTTAATGCGAAAAAAGTAGCTCCATTTCTGAAGCAGGACGTCTTTTATTGAGGGTAAGAAGTGCAGATCCATGACACTGAGGCTCCATAAATCACAGCAACAGCAGAATCTAAGCATTTTCAGAAAAAAATATACAAAATACTTTGGATTTTTTAATCAATAAATGTTTTTTTTAATATAAATTTCTGATAACCATTTTTTATACCAGTTCTTCTTTTAAACTCCATGCAAAACTTTTAAAATATTATATTTTTAAATCAACTCTTATATTCATGACAGAAATAGAATTCTGCGTTACAGAGACATGGGCAAACCTCTAGTGTCTGCTTAAGCAAAAAAACAAAAGTATAGTTATTTTTGGGAGTAGAATGCATTATGCAGAACATTAAGATGGTTTAGAAAGTTCTCTGGAAACGGACGCTTCCATTGTTGCAGTATTCTCCAAAATTATTGCTATAATCTCTCATAGATGCATCACATAAATGCCTGTCGAGTCGTACCTGCTCTTCAAGAGCTACTTCAGAGGAGTGCATCAAGTCTAACTCATTAGGTGCCTAAATAAAAATGAAATATAAATAGATAGATACGATAGATGAATAAACAGATTCATAAAAAGTAACAAGCCTGTTTTCAAAATATAGTGAGTAAAAACTATTAAGTTACAGAAATATTCAAGTAAAGTGCAGATACCTAAAACATGCTTAAGTAGTTTGTTTCTCCTCCTCATCCGGAAGTCTCTGCCTCTTGAGCTTCACTAACGGAAAACGATTCCTCTCTTTAGCCACTCGGGCCCTGTTTTCTTCTGTTTAGGTGTCTTGGTTTGGCTTTTCTAAATGTAAATCTCATTTCTTTCAGCCCATTTCTTACAGTTCTGTCACAGATGCTGAGTCCTGGCCCCGCCCCTCCATTTGCTTTTGTTTTTTAGTGTTGTGCACTTCTATTTTCATCTTTTATAGCTGAAATATAAAAAACACCCAACTAAACAATTCTTTAAATGTTTTTTCCTTATTGCCAAATATGTAAAAACTAATAAAATAGGTAATATAATATATATATATATAATATAATATAAATAAATACATTGTAATACATTATTATAATTTAATGAAAGAATAGATAATTCTTTAAACATTAAAACCAAACTGAAATGTATTACCAAATAAAAACTAACACAATTATACATTACAAATGAAAAAATAGAACTAAAAAAAACAACAAAAAACCTAGCCTAGCAGGAGCACGTACGGTCTAAATAATGGTGGGCCCAACATCGACCCCTGTGAGACACCGAACTTCACTTTCGAAAGCGATAAACAAACTGGTTACTGGTACGATCTTAATCAAGAAAGCGCCGATCATTTCAAACAATGGTTTTCTAACCCAATCAGTAAAACCTGGTCCGATCTGTAGTTACCAAACGCTGCTGGTAGATCTGATAAAATAACAAGAGAACCACGTCAGAGGATCAGAACGAGCACACGTCGGAGGCCCAGCGCTAATCGTTCTGAGTAGTTTGTGTTTGGCATGGCGTCCTCGTTATCGTGTATGGTCCACGCTATCGCACCATCGCGGGTCAGAGGGGAAATAATCAAAAAAAGAAGTGAAATGAGAACAATAAGTGTCCGGTGCACCTGTGCTCTTACGTCATGCAGCCTCTGGACATTTTCATTTTTCCGAGTCCATTTTCATTCCCTGTCACCATCAGATAACGGAACCCGAGCGCTGGAGAACCCCAGAGCCCAGGCTGGAGCTAAATGCCAGAGTGTGGATTTGTTCCAAGCGGAAAAACGTTTCCTTCTGATCCGGTTCCTCGTACGGAAGCAATTTACAGAGCAGTGAAGATCAATACCTAAGGATTCAATCGCTGACTCAAACCGATCGCTTTCTACATCTAATCAATAAATAAATAAAGCAGTAGCTCTGACTCTCTACACAAACAAATAACAACTAACTGAGGATCAGCAACAGTACTTTATAGAATACATAGTTTTATATTCTCTATTTTAATATTTGAACTATTTTCATCTTGTATTCTTTTGAATGTGTTATAGTCTCTATATTATTATATTTTCTTGAAATGTGTTCTTTTGTTATTTTTGTATGTTTAAATTTAAAACACATTTAAGTTATTATTTATTCTGTAAAAATTACTTAATGTAGTGCATTTTAAAAATATGTTTAGTTCAGTTTTTATTTTTTTATGTATTTTGGTTCATTTTTACATTTTTCAATAGTTCAATTTGTTAATTTTAGTTTGTTTTTAGTATTTTAGTATTTTTCAACTTTAAAAATATACTATGTTTTAAATAAAAAAATGTATTTTAGTTTAGTATTTAAGTTTTAAAATATATTTTGGTTTTGTTTTTTTTATTTTTTAATTATGCTTTAATTCAGTAATTTTTTTTTGTATTTTATTTTAGGTCCCTCTTAAAATTTGTTTAAAATTTTGGTTCATTTTTATTTGTTAAAAGATTTTAGGTTTGTTTTAATGTTTAGAGAATTGTTCATGTTTTGTATTTGATCTCTTTTACAAAATATAATTTGGTTTTTATTTTTAAATTGTATTTTAGACTAGTTTTTAACTTTTAAAATATATTTCAAGTTCAATATTTTATTTTCTTGTATTATGATTTTGTTCCTTTTTAAAACTTGTAATATATATACTTTGATTCTTTTCTTCATTTTTAAAATACAATTTGGTTTATTTCTTATTTAGCAATACATTTTAGTTCAGTTTTAATGTTTAAATAATTGTTTAGTTGGGTAATAATTTTTCAACTTTTTAAAAATATACTTTGGTTTTACTTATTTTTTTATATTTAGTTTAGGTTAGTTTTTAATTTTTTAAATATATGTTAGAATTTTGTTTTTGTTTGTGTTATTTTTATTTGAAGTGGTTCAGGACAGGAGATTTTTACTGGAATGTCTCTACCATTTGTCGTATAAACTCACGGAACAAACTCTGATTTTGCAAAATCAGATTTACATGAGGAACTGGATTAAGATCAGTACATATTTAAGGACTTGGATAATTAGTGCAGTGATGAAGGTCTCAGTACGTTTAACCCTAGCTGGAGCAACGTCGTTAGTCGCTCCTCAGCTTGTAGAATCCTGACTGAAGACGAGAAGTTTGTCTTTGGAATATTTGATGCTGTCCTCTCTGCTATCGGTGATCTAATGAGACGAGCCGAGCGACAGAGAGCCAGCCGTACTGATGCGTATCAGCGCTCCACACACCCGGCCTAATCCTGCCCCGAAACCCGAGAGCCGGAGAGAGCGCCCGTCCCCGGCCCGAGGAGCTAAAAATAATCCGGAGCTCAGGACGGGGTGGACGGTCTGGAGCGAGTTAGCATCCTGCTGGAGGTACCGGAGCAGATGGAAGCTTATCTCCTCATGGCATCGCGCATTCTCAGACGCCTTGGTAATGGCCGTGTCCTTTGCTAGCAGTAACGGAACGCTAAATTACACGCTGCATTAGCAATCACACTCCAGTCGCCAAGCTTTATTCAGCCTCTGTTTACCTGCTACTAAAAGCAAACTTTCCAGCCAAGAAGCTGCGGATTAATTTTTACTCTGCTCCTTACATGGGGTTCAAATGTTCCTTTTTATTTATTTAATTATATTTGAGTTATTAACAATTATTTAGTAACTTTGTCAATGATTAATTCATTTTTCAGACTAAAAGTAGCATAATTACTAGAAGGCTTCAAAAAGGTAGAATAAAAATTCACTTTTTAAAAATTTGATATGGTTGAATAATATATATAAAATATACCGTTTTTTTTTGCAAACATTTTATTTCTTTTTTTATTGTTATTAAAGTTACCCTACCTGAAGTTTAGAAGGCTTTTAATAAAATAAAACTGATCTTTTTTTTAAAAATATTTCAAATAGGCACTACTAAGTAATAAAATAAAAGTTAATAAATCTAATAAATCTAAAGCCTGTAACGTCTTAGAAAGGTTTTTAAAGTTCAGCTAAAGACAGAAACTAAAATAGATGCTTTTTCCTAGCGTGGCAGTTTAGTAACGATGGCTAAAGATGGTGTTTGTGGTTAACAAAGGTAAGCTCTCCCCAGAAAGCCACAGTTTTTTCCTATTAAAAAGTGGGAAAGTGAAAAACAGGAGCGCTTCGGGGCTGCCTTACGTAATTATTGTTTATTAATGATATAAAAACATTTTAAAGACTTAGAGTTTTAAAGCTATAAAAGCCAAAAATGAGAGAGTAATGCAGGCTAAGGGCATTACAGAATACAAACGCCCTTAGGGAAGGTGTGGGTGCGACGTGACGCTGCCTCTGGTTTGAGGAATAAAAGCCAGAATCTGATTTCCACCTGCAATTATGGGATTAAAATCATCTGGCTTTATAGGAACAGAAATCCTAAAATGAGTCGTACGCTCGTTCAGATGAGAAACGCAGAACCTTTTATTACAGAAAAGGATTCCCAAAAACGATCTGCAACCTAGTGGAACCGAACCGCGGCCTTTTCTGAGGAGCGACGGGTTCCCAGGGCGCCCCAAATGAAAGAGGCCGATCACAAAGCTTGGCTCGAGCTGGTGCTCTTGAAAAGGGCCCAAAGAATTTCGTTAGCGTGGACTTTAATAACGGAGAAAGTATTTAAACATGTTATTAAAGGCTGTCAGTCAGGGGAGCAGCAGGAATGCCGGGCGTTTGGGAGGCCGCGCTGAGTGATGGAGGGAACGAGGACCAGCGCCAGCGGGGGTGAAGAGTTCAGCCCTAATGACGTCCGAGTTGATTTATTACCACCTTAATTAGCAGGTAATCAAAGAACGACAAAGACAAAGGAGCCACAGTTTCCTCGACCCACGAGGATACGCCGCTCGAAACGACCTGGAACCTTCCAGAACCGATTTTGGCAAAAGGAAAACACAAATCCGAGGTTCTGACTGTTAGACCGCGTTACGTTTTATTAAGCACCTAAAGGTTCGATTCGATTCTTTTACCCGGCTCATACGTATTACTCATATAGGAACAGATCATTTATTTAAACTGACGCTTTTTACTGACAAACACATCAGAAAGGTCCCAACATAAAACAGTGTTAAGCTCCCTGACCAAAAATTAGTAACTTCAGGCTCCTGCAGATGGCGCTGCATCAGGATGATCCAGCTACAAATACCCATGGTACCAAAAGGAGGGACCGCATTTGGACATGCCAAAGGCCATAGTGTGAAGGAAGTTTTTGTGATTTTTGTTATTTTAAATTAAATTATTTTTCATATTTAAGTAAATATTTATTTATTTTTATTTATTTGGGTTCAGTTTAGTACATTGCAATATATATTTTGGTTCACATCAAATTTTTTTAAATATGTTTGGTAAATACATTTTAGTCCAGTACTAATTTTTAAAGAATATTTTGTTTGATGTGTGTTCAGTATTTTATCTCAGTAGTTTAACATTTCATTTTATTTCTTATGTAAAAAGCATAAGAAAATGAAAAATTCATTCTATTTGGTTAATTTTTTATTTGGTAAATTTATTTTAAATATAGTTTGGTTGTTTTATTATTTATTTAAAATATATTTTACTAAAAAGTATATTATAACTAGTATACAGTAGGGCAAAAAAGTATTTAGCCAGCCACTGATGCAAGATGAGAGAGGTCTGTAATTTTCATCATAGCTACACTTCAACTATGAGAGACAAAATGAGAAAACAGTTTCTATGGGGCTGAGGTCTGGAGACTGGCTAGGCCACTCCAGGACCTTGAAATGCTTTTTACGGAGCCACTCCTTCATTGCCCGAGCGGTGTGTTTGGGTCATTGTCATGCTGAAGCCCCAGCCACGTTTCCATCTCAATGCTCCACTGATGAAGGAGATTGTGGCTTAAAACTCACCATCATGGCCCCGTTCAATTCTTCCCCTACCACGGATCAGTCCGTCCTGTCCACCCCACCCCCCCCCGCCCCCCCCCCCCCCCCATCCCCCCCCACGGAGCCACTACCTCACTTGCCCGAGCGGTTGTGTTTGGGATCGATTGTCAATGCTGGCAAGCCCCCAGCCACGTTTCCATCTTCAAATGCTCTCACGGATGGAGGAATGTCTTGGCTTCAACTCTCACCATACATGAGACCCCGTTCAGATCTTCCCTTACCACGGATCAGGCCGACCTATCCCCTCGGCAAGAAAACCAGCCCCAAAGCATGATGTTTCCCACCCCCATGCTTCACAGTAGGTTATGGTGTTCTTGGGATGTGACAGCAGTCTTGTCTTTCTCCAAACACGATGAGTTGAGTTTTTACCAAAAAGGTCTATTTTGGTTTCATCTGACCACATGATTTAGCTCCCAATCCTTTTTCGGATCATCCATAATGCTCTCTGGTAAACTTCAGACGGGCCTGGACATGTACTGGGCTTAAGCAGGGGGATACGCCTGGCACTGCAGGATCTGAGTCCCTCTCGGCGTAGTGTTGGTTACTGATGGTTACTTGCTGGTCCCAGCTCTCTGCAGGTCAAATTCATCAGGTCCCTCCGTGTAGTTCTGGGATGTTTTTGCTCACCGTTCCATTTTGACATGATCATTTGAGATCTTGCCCCAGATCAAGGGAGATTATTCCCCCCTTCAATGGTCTTGTGAATGTCTTTCCATTTTCTTACAGTTTGCTCCCACAGGTTGATTTATTCACACCAACCTGCTTGCTTATTGTAGATTCACTCTTCCCAGCCTGGTGCAGGTCTACAATTTTCTTCCTGGTGTCCTTCAACAGCTCTTTGGTCTTGGCCATGGTTGAGTTTGGAGTCTGACTGTTTGAGGCTGTGGACAGGTGTCTTTTATACAGATAACGAGGTCAAACAGGTGCCATTAATACAGGTAACGAGTGGAGGACAGAAGAGCTTCTTAAAGAAGAAGTTACAGGTCTGTGAGAGCCAGAAATATTGCTTGTTTGTGGGTGACCAAATACTTATTTTCTACCATGATTTAAAAATCCTACAACGTGATTTCCTGGATTTTTTTTCGCATTTTGTCTCTCATAGTTGAAGTGTACCTATGATGAAAATTACAGACCTCTCTCATCTTTCTAAGTAGGAGAACTTTCACAATCAGTGGCTGACTAACTACTTTTTTGCCCCACTGTATATTATATTCTGTAACAAAAATTATATTTTAGTTCAGTTACTTTAAAGAATAGTGTTCATTAATAGTTCATTAATGTATTTAGCTTAGTTTATTGTATTTTATATATGTGTATTTTATATAATTTGGTTTATTTTTTATTTTAAAAAATGTTAAAATGTTTATTTAAGTTAAAAATTTTTAAGTTGTTTTTTTAACATTAGTTCAGTTTTAATTGGTAAGGAATACCTTGGTTGTTTTAAATGTATTATGATTTAATTATTATTTCTTTAGTTATAATTTCGTGTGATTATAGTAGATTCATGTTTGTGGACTAAACGCAGCATAACATTACAGTGATGGATGCACTGTTTAACTGCTCATCATGTGGATGGTTGGGCACATGGGCATCATTTACCTGGGGGATGATGGCACCAGGATGGGCAGAAGACGAGCTGGTTTTTGATTTCTGATCTCCTGCTGTTGTAGTCCATCCGCCCCAAGGTTGGACATGTTATGGGAGCTTTGGCACACAAGCCACGCCGCATAAAGATCATTTCAATTAACCAACTATATGCAAGCAAAAGCTTCGGCCCGCTTCTCCCAGACCTTTATTAAATTCCACCTGCGTTAATAATGGTGCCAGGTTTGTGAAAGCTGGCATGACCCGTGACCGGGCGACCCCGGCGATGACAGGAGCGGGTCGTGAAAGCGTCTCATTATGTCGGTGCGGAGAAGCTGCAGCACTTCTGAATGCTCATTAATCTTTCATGCTGTAAAGTGTAAAACACGCACTGGACCTCGGCCAGGCTCGACAAATCGCTCTTGGACCTCTGCCTCCGAAACCGCCGTGACCTCGCATCTACAGGAATGTCTGAGAGAAGAAAGAGTTCCCGCCCGGAGAGGGGGAGAGACGGACGAGATCCTGTTCCAGAGGAATTAAGAAAACAAGCAGATCTGTGTTTGGTTTAGTCCTATCCTCCCTTTTACTAATGCTCGCTGATAAACGCGGCAAAAAAAATTATTGGCACAAAAAATGTTTAATTTTATGGAAAGTCAGAGACGCTCAAACAAAACGTACGACGTTTGGGAATTTCAGATAAACACAGCTTTTTTTGGTGAGGCAATCCTAATGCAGCAGGAGTCACTCTAGGAAATCCTAAAGCTGCTTTCAGACGCACAGCTACAAGCTTAACACATCTGAACTGTACTTGAGTATTTTTTAGCCATCTGTACTTAATTATTTATGCAACTTAACACTTTACTTTTACTTTCTACATTTCAAGAGAAATCTGCACTTTTTACTCATTTTCAAAACAGGCTGGTTCCTTTTATGGATCTGTTTTACTTTCTAGTTTTTTTTATTTTTTATTTAGGTTTACAGTTGACGCATTGCAACAGGCATGAAGGTGCACGTGCCACAAATGACACAGTTACTGGTGTCAAACTCTCAGTATTACAAAAGAGCTATATTATGAGATATATTAACAATCATATCATATTTCTAAAGGTTTTGCATAAGTATTTTAAATTAAGTAGTGTAGTGGAGTTTAAAAGAAAAACTGATCTAAAAAAATTGTAAAGCTTCAGTTTGTTAGACTATTTTAGTTTAGTTCTTTTTTAAATATGCTTTAGTTCAGTATTTATTTTTATGTTATTTTTAGCTCTTTATAAAACTTGTATTATATATTTGGCTCATTTTTTATTTTTTATAATATATTTTCACGGTGGCTGGGTGGGTAGCATCGCCGCCTCACAGCAAGAAGGTCCTGGGTTCAGTCCCAGGGTGCAGCGGCCTGGCTCGTTGCTGTGTGGAGGCTGCGTGTCCTCCCCGTGTCTGCGTGGGTTTACTCCGGGTGCTCCGGTTTCCTCCCACAGGCCAAAGACATGCATGTTAGGTTGTCTGATTACACTGAATTGGCCTGGTGTGAGTGCGGTCTCTGGCGACAGACGGAGCGACACATCGGCTGGAGTATTCTCGGTCGCATCGAGTGGCAGTGGGCAGAGCCCGCATCTGGCGGGACAAGTGCCAGGACAGTGATGATGCTTTTAGTTCCATTTTCAAAATATATTTTGGTTCATTTTTATTGGTAAATATTTTTTAGTTCAGCAATTCTTTAAATATATATTTTGGATTATTTTCTATTTTTGTATAATATACTTTAGTACAGTTTTTCATTTTCTAAACATATTTTGATAATTTGTTTTATTTTTAAACATATTTTAGTTCTGTTATTTTCTAAAATATAAATATTCTTCAATTTTATATATACATATATATATATATATATATATATATATATATATATATATATATATATATATATATATATATATATATAGTTTTTGAGTTTCTTTTGAGTTTGTAATATATAATAAATTTGTATATATTTGTAATAAATTTGAATATATTGTGGTCATTTAAAATTTTTAAAATCAAGTCAAGTCAGATCTATTTATATAGCGCTTTTTACAATGGAGCATTGTCTCAAAGCAACTTTACAAATTTTGATTATCTCCTAATAACTACGTCCAATCGCAAATTGAGCAAGCCTAGGGCGACAGTGGCAAAGGAAAACTCCCTGAGTGTTATAGGAAGAAACCTTTGGGGGACCAAGACCTCAAAAAAAAAGGGAAACCCAACCTCCTTGGGCAGTGTAGATGATAAATCTAGACGAACTAAATTCCATGGAGTCACAGTTTGAAATGAATGTGAAGTATGCACATCGGCATTAAGTGGCCCGGGTATGGTGGGGCTGGAGCTGATGACAAAGCATCTTGATTGAAGCTACAGCGGATGAACATCATTTGTGGGGCTTGAACTGCCGGAACACAGCTCCGGAGGAGAAACAGAAATGTAATGTTATTGATTAAGAGCACAGTGTCCTATTAACAATCACTGATGCGCAAGTGTAGCATGAGACCCTCGGCAGCATTACTATAGCACATAGCTAGAAATGGAGAACCGGAAGGTACATCATCCAAGAGGGATCACGATACAATCTGCAACCCACGGGAAGGCAGATAACAGCACCCAATTGTCTCTGAATCACCATAGAGTCTTTTTGATATGAACCCCCAGCTCTGCCCTTATGCTAGGCAAGATGCAGATTCAAGATCACGAGACCGAAGCCCAGTTCAGTTCCAGACCGCCCCACTCGACAACTCCCGGCTAGAGGACAAGGCAGCAGGCCAGACTGTCCTCCAGACTCTGGCCCCAGTGACCCCATCCATGCCTCCCGTCCTAATCTATCAAAAGCCTGTGTAAAAGCCAATGTCTCCATGTCCTTATACCTAGACTTAAACTTTGAGGGTTTCGTGAGTCTCGCACTAAAGTGGGAAGTTTATTCCATAGTTGGGGGGCCATGTATGAGAAAGCCTTTCCCCGGCTGTGACTTTTTTAATTCTAGAACGAAAAGAAGTCCTGCACCTGCGAACGAAGTACACGAGGTGGATTTAAAACCTCTAAGATTCAAATAATATAAATAATAAATACTAATAATAATAACATCATCATACTAATAAAATAATTTAGTTCATTTTCTATGTATATTTATTTACTTCCTTTTAATTTAATTTATGTTCATGAGTTATGATATTCAACCCACCATCACGCACATGCGCGCGCCCACACACCCACACACACCCACACACCCACACCACACCCCCACACACACACCACACCACACACACACACACACTTGCTGGTTCTGGTTCTAGAGTTGGGAGGAGGTCCTGTTTGCCCGGAGCTCAGTGAGCTTCGACATCTGGATTCGGCAGATTAGGCTGCTCTGTTCTGGCACTGTGGTGTTGTGTGTGTGTGTGTGTGTGTGTGTGTGTGTGTGTGTGTGTGTGTGTGTATGTGTGTGTTTGTCCTCGGAGTGTCCTCGTCTCTACTCTTCTTCTCCAAGCATTGCCTACATCACCTGCCAACAAACACACACACACACACACACACACACACACACACACACACACACAGGGTCAGGACACGCTTATCAGCATCCAACAACTGTACGACTTTATTCAGAAATCCCTCTGATGGCAAAAAAACTAAACACTGAGACATCAGACATTATTTGTTTTACATGACACAAACAGGACGGTTAGTGCTGTCCAGAGCTCCTGAGGCCCAGGTTTGATTCCCTGTACACTGCATGTGTGGAATTTGTATGTTCTTCCTCATCCACATTGGATATAAATAAAGTCAGTAAAGTAAATCAAAGGTCCTGGGCTCTTAATGGAGCCATAGCTGGACTGAAAATCAGTTTGAGTCCCATCAGCAGAAATGCTGGAGCAGCTTCTAGCGGGGTTTGGTTTGTTGGATCAGCAGAAATGTTCTGAGAGAGTTATACAGCATCAGCAGCTCCGCCGGTTCCAGCAGCTCCTTCTTTCTGATTTCCTTCACGGCGTTTGCTGGTGTTAAACTCGGTGTCTCTCATTAAACACCATCCCCGGCTGATCGCAGCTTCATTCATGGATCTGTTAAGCCCAGCTCTGATTAACCCGACCAGCTGCTTCGACTCTAACATTTCTGACTCCAAACATTGGACAGCACGCGGCTTTGTGAGTCAGCAAGAAGGACATGGGTTCAATCCCAGGATAGAGTGGCCTGGGTCCTTTCTGTGTGGAGTTTGCATGTTCTTCCCATGTCTGTGTGGGTTTACTCCATGTTCTGAGGTTTCCTTTCACAGTCGAAAGATACGCATTAAGTTAATTGATTATACTAAATTGTCATTGACTTGAGTGTGTAACCTTGTGTGTGTTTCACTGAAATGGCCACTGATGCTGATAGTGACGTTAGATAAAACCAAATAAGCAATCAAACAAACTCGTAACATTAATATTAAGAGCTTCAGCTAACTAATTTAAATGATAACTGTTAGGCAGGTATGGACTTCCTTCTTTCTTTCCATATTTTTTTTATTCTTTCTTTTGCTTGTTCTTTCATTTGTTTGTTCTGTCTTTCTATTTTTTTTCTTTCCTTCTTTCATTGCATTAATGCTGCATCACAGAAGTGTAAATGACCTTTATGACAGAGCCTGGCTTTTGGACTTGTTCCCCATAACAGTCTGGATGGTCCGTTTCATCTTTGGAATACTGATGGGCCTGAGCACAATCCCCGTTCCCACTGGGTGATGGTCCATCCCAGATGCCTCCAAGCCCAGAGAAGTCGATGCCGCTTCTGGACATGTTTATAACATAAGGCTTCTTTTTAGCACAGTAACGTTTTAAGTGGTATCTGTGAATGTAACTCTGTATTGTAGAGCTTGATAAAGGTTTGATAAAGGAATCTGCCGATGTCCGATGCTGTAGTGTGCTCTGACCCCATCCCAATGCGGCGAGGTGACCAAGCCTACAGCAGGTTATGGTCGCTGAACTGCTGGCTGTCCAAGTGGTGCTCTGAAAACAACGTGGGCTGTATAGACAACTGGACAGCCTTTGAGGGTAAGCCTGGCCTTTTAGGAGGCCTTCCATCCCACTCGGGAGGGTGCTGCTCTCATCTCCTGCAACATTGCCCATAGTCTTATGGCCCGATTGGTTAGGGGCTGACTATCCAGAGCAGGGGTCAGGCAGCAGACAGACCAGCTTAACCAACTGTCTGCCTGGTTAGCCATGCACCGTCACCCAGAACCCCCATTATTGAACTGTGTTTGTTCCCGCAATCTGCCCTAAACGTAAACGCTCTCAAAAAGCTGTTTTAATAACCTCATTAGTTAACACAGATAGCTGCCAAGAAATAACCACATTAGACTAAACTAGGATTACTTAACTTAGATCACTTACAAACAAAGCAGTGATTGTAAATGAAATGATCACTGATAAACGCTTTCACCTCTCTTTCCTCCTGAGACTTGATAGACCTATAACATTGAGCCTTAATGAAGCCTCACCTCCTGGCTACAGTCATGCTAACGCCCTCGTCCTAATGGTCGGGGGGGAGGCATGCCACATTTTGACAAAATGACAAAGAGCTAGGTGTTACAACTAAATCCCATTACAAGGCAATTCTTTTGAAATACTGATTCTTAATGTGAACGATCCATTGCTTTGGAAGTCAAACCACCTCTTTTCACTTTATCACTATTTTACCGTCCTCCTGGTCCCCTATTCAGATGCTTCAGGAAATTTGCTAACTTTCTTTCCTCTTACTACGGCGCAACGATAAGCTTTTAATTGTAGGTGATTTTCAATATTCACTTTGACATGAGGCAGGATCCCTAAAATTGCTTTCGAGTCCATCTTAGAATCCATGGTATCACTCAGAATGTGATGGGACCAACCCACCGCTGTAATCATACTTTAGATCTAATATTAACATTTGGTATCAATATAGACAACATTGATGTTTTCCCGCAAAGTGATTCGATTTCAGATCACTATCTTTTAGTATTTGAGCTATCTCTAATAAATAAAATCCTTCTGCCTCGTTATCACACCAAGCGCACTATCACATCTGCTACTACAGCTGCGTTTATTAAAAACCTACCAGACTTAACATTTAATACACCTACGGAGATCAATCATCTTGAGTGTGTAAATGACCAATTAGAATGTGTGCTTCGCTCAACCCTGGACACGATTGCTCCTGCTAGGGTCAAACGCATTAGGGAAAAAGGGCTAGCACCATGGTATAATGACCACAAACGTACCTTAAAGCAAAGATCACGGCATCTAGAGCGCAAGTAGAGACATAGTAAATTGCAGGTGTTTAAGATTGCTTGGAAGGACAGCATGGCAGAGTATAAGCATGGTCTGGCTGCCCTGGGCTTCAGTCATCTTGATCTTGACTTGTGCATCCTTGCCTTAGACTAAGAGCAGAGCTGGGGGTTCATAGTCAAAGAGTATTATGGTGATCAGAGACATTGGGTTCTTCTGCCTCCCATGGGGTTGCCATGTCTATGTCTAGCTATGCTGCTATAGCTAATGCTGCCGGGGTCTCATGCTACACATGGCATCAGTGATTGTTAATAGACACTGTGCTCTCAATCAATAACTAATTGCATTTTCTGTTTTCTCTCCAAGCTGTGTTCCGGTACCAGTTCTAGCCCCACACATGATGTTCATCCGCTGCAGCTTCACTCAAGCTGCTTCCGTCAGCAGCTCCAGTCCCACCATACCCGGGCCACCAGAGGGCAGTAACTGTCACCCTCCTCCGGTTATCTGGGGTCGAAGTGCCGCCAATGACTTTCCTGCTTAGACTCAGGATCCTGGAGAGACTCTGTGTATCGGACTACATAATGCTGATGTGCATATTTCACATTTTACTTGAACTATCCCTTTAGTTTCATTCTTAGATTTATCATCTACGCCGCCCAAGGAGGTCGGGTCGCTTTTTGAGTCTTGGTCGTCCCAAGGTTTCTTCCTCATAACACTTAAGGAGTTTTTCCTTGCCACTGTCGCCCTAGACTTCCTCAATTTGGGATTGGACGTATATATTACGAGATAATCTGAAATTATAAAGTTGCTATGAGACAATGCTCCATTGTAAAAAGCGCTATATAAATAGCGCTTGACTTGACTTAATCCCTTGTCCATGTGGTTCTATCAGCTATGGATGAATGATGGTTCTTGATGCAGTGCCATCTGAGGGAGCGGAGATCACCGCTCTTCAGTTTATCCTTTTTAGGAAATTCCTCCAGATTTCTTGAATGGTTTATTGATATTATGCTCTGTAGAGGGAGGAATATAGAAATCCCTTCCAGTTTTTCTTTGAGGAACATTGATTTTAAACATTTGGTGATAAACTGGAGATCCTCTGATCATCTTTACTCCTCAGGCTTTTGTAGATACTGCTCTTGTATTTGCATAATTCATGACTACAATCACCTGTTTGACATCACATAATTATTTTTTTATTTCATTATTAGACCTAAATTTCCCTGTCCCAGCTTTTTTTTTGGAATCTGTTGCAGGCTTGAAATGCAGGAATGGATGTCTATTAACAAATGATCAATCCTGTGCTTTGTATGTTCTACGACTCATAAAGCACAATCCCCTCATAACATCACCGGATTCCTGACATTCCTCCACATGAACACTTTCAGACTATCGTTACATTAGCCTCGGATTTATTTAGTATCAGATAAAAAGGAAATATTATCCCCGTCTCTAAGCCGAGCTATTTACAGATGTAAGCGTGTATCTGAGGACTCAATCCTGTGCCATTTTAGGCTGCTCTTAAACGGATCTCTCTGTGTGTCGGCCTTCCAAACGATACACACATCAGAAACCGCTTTATTTTCTCGGCCCATCCTCGAGGTCAGAGCTTCACACCGTCTTTAGCACATTTCAGGCTGGAATGCTTTTGGAACGAGGTCCTGTACGGGGACATGGTCTGCCAAGAAAGTTCCTGCTGATGGTCGGGTCGATTCCAATTACACAGGCTTCTACAGCAAAGCCAGAACCAACAGGCGGTCCGATTCACTCGGATTTTGTCTGAACTCGAGGCGTGGGCAGCACAGCAATAACGTTATTCTGGAATGGGGCGGTGTGTCATCTCAGACTCAGAGTAAAAGGGAAGATCCATAAAATTTAACAAACTAATTATTTCAAACTGTAGCTTTATGAAGCAGAACCTTTAAAGATAACAACCTAATAGGATTTGTCCATCTACTCAGGATTTATAAATGATTAAACATCCACATTTCTTCTTCTGTAACCATTCTTTGTGTTTTTAGGGTCGTTCTCTTGAGGCTCAGTTCATGAACAGATGTCCTGATATTTTCCTTTAGAAATTGCTGCTATAATTCAGAATGCATTGTTCCAGCAGCGATGCTGAGCCGTGCTGTCCCAGATGCAGCAAAACAGCAATAGATGACACTACCGCCAGCATGTGTCACAGCTGGAGTAAAGCTATTATGCTGGAAAGCAGTGCTTTCCTTTTTTCAATAAGACCACAAGGTTTTTTGTCTAAACCCTCTTTAAACTCCCTGCTTTTACTTTCTTTAATTTCTCCTTTTTTATGTGTTTCTCCGTCCCTTTTTCACATCGTCAACTTAAAAAAACAAACAAAAACCCGAAAGAAGATGAGAGCAGGAAGCTTTTCATAGTTTGTGTTTTTTCTTAGATAAATAATCAGACACTTCCATCCAGTCCCTGTGAGCTTTATCTCCATCATTCTCCAGCCTTTCAGTTCTATCCCACCAGAGCTTTTCTTTAATATCCATGTTTTTAGAGGCAGCCTGTTGCTCGTCCTATAAGCTCTTGATGAGCTGTTCTGCTACGGGCTGGTTTTAGAACGCATCTCGTGGTGAGTGCTGTTTAAGGGATGACAGTAACAGTGTGTGTGTTACAGCTCCTTCAGTTTGCCAGGGAAATAAAACATAAACATGTGTGTGTGGTGTTTGGCCATGTGCTTAGTATTCCATACACACTCCATGTTGTAGAACATGCAATGTCAGGACAGAGAACACTGTAGCGGTTTGATTCTCCACACACACACACACACACACACACACACACACACACACACACACACATGTCCAAACAGTAAGATGTTTCGGTACCAGTTCCAGTCCTCACACTAAACTGTTCTAGTACCAGTTCCAAGTTTAGATATTTTAAACAGACCTGTGAGTCGGCTGATGTCAGATGGAAGAGCTGCAGTAGGAGGAGAAGAGGAGGGAGTGAAGGTCAGTGTGTTAAAAGCAGTGGGAGAGAACTGATGTGGATCTGGAGTATGTAAGAACCTGTGAGACTATAAATCTGTGTGTGTGTGTGTGTGTGTGTGTGTGTGTGTGTGTGTGTGTGTGTGTGTGTGAGAGAGAGAGAGAGAGGGAGAAATTAGGTGATAAAATCCAGAGATTTTGGAGTGTAAGATATTCATATCATATTCTTTCTCACTCCATCTCTATCTCCTTATATATCACTATAACACACACACACACACACACACACACACACACACACACACACACAGAATATAATCAGTGTTTAGAAGATTTAGGACACGACAGTGTTTCTCTAATCAGCCCAAACTTACTCAATCACGGTTTTGTTATTTTTACAGGTTTCAAAAATGTTTTTCTTACAAAAATATTCCAGACACATGTATGAGGTCAAATGGTGTCTCTAAAGTCTTTGTGCCTTGTCCATTGTTGTATCCCGTCTTGTGCCCTGTGCTGCTGGTTTGAACCTGGCTCCCGGATTTACATTATTAGTTTACTTATATAAAAGCGTTTATTTTTCTGTAAAAGATGGTAAATGCTGGGTAGAGTTGGTGAAATCCCGACAAAGAATTACACTACCCATGATGCAGCTCAGTTAAAGAAAAGGACATGTATACCCAGATGCTGCTCCGGCTCGTTGCTGCGGTACGTCAGTGCGGCCGCCATATTGGTCCAGGCAAGACTGGCTTGTAGACAAATACAAATGAACAAAGGGGCTGCATTTTTTCTGGATAAAATTTACAATAGAAAAATTATTTCGTTTTAGACTCCAGGCTTTGATCTACACGGAGTACAAAAGAGGTTTGACTCCACTTACTACGAATCCCGATAGAGAGCAGTGTGTATCAGCGTTAGGCAAAATAACGTGGTGGAAAATCATTCCTTGTCATAAGAAACTGTATAAACTCATGTTTTTGTCAGGCATGGATTTGGATTATTTTCCTCAGTTAATTGGTGTTTAAACGTCCCTTTATAATTGAATGTATGAAATGTGCAGAAGGGTTTTATGTTCTTGAAATGGATTTTATAGATTTATTTCCCCAGGTCAAAACTCGTTTCATTCACTTTCAAATATTGAAAAAAGTCAAATGACTAACTAAATAATGAATTAATTAATTAAATAATGAATGAATTAATCATGTATTTATTTATATTCTATTTTATGTCGAACATTAATTTATTAATTCATTTGTTTGTGGTTTTATTTATTTACGTCTACATTATGGCCCTGGTCAGAACTCATTTATTTCATTCAATTTGAAATACTGAATTTTTTTTGCTAAATAAATAAATTAGTGATGTTTTGTATTGATATGTTTTACGTTGAAAATGAATTTATTAATAGATTTGTTTTTACTTTTATTTATTTATTCATTTATTTATTTATTTTTTAATTTATTGATTTCATTATTGTCACGTTTGGTGCTCCATAGCAGTCACTATTATGTACTCTGCTTTCTGTTATAACAGTGCAAGGAAGATCTACTCAAAAGCAATACACAGTAAAGCGTATTACTGGAATATAAACACAATAAGATGTAGTCTAATGAATAATATAAGTAACAAAAATAACAGGTTAACAATAGTGTAGTACAGCATATGTAGCATAATAGCAGTATAACACAGTACAGAACACAGTGACTGCTGCACCTTATTACTTACTTATAATAATCGATCACATTCACAGCACTGTGTAACACCGGATTCTGGAACTTCAGTCTGACTTTTGGACACAACACACACTTTGTGAACGTGTGTGTGTGTGTGTGTGTGTGTGTGTGTGTGTGCTGTATCTCAGTCTTTATCTCTCTCTAACCATATGTGCTCTGTTTGAGTCTCCAGACGCTATGAAAGACCATCTTGTGCTCCATCTCCACACTTCTGATGGGCCTTTGATGGGATTAGGGACGTGCTGACATCATCCGGCGTGCTCCCGAATAAATCGGCGAAGCGTCTGGTGGAATTCGGAGAGGAACGCTGGCGGAGTTCGGCTGGAGAACGTGAAAAAGAGAAAAGAGGGAGCGGCAATCAGCAGAGCAAACACACAATGGAAGATGGAGAACAGCACAAATGTGTTTTTACTGCCTCAGGCCATGGAGACATCGTGTGTGTGTAGGTTTAATCACTAGCAGACTATATGTGTGTGTGTGTGTGTGTGTGTGTGTGTCTGCACCATCCCTCTAAAATCCCCAGAGTCCTCTCTCATTCCCAGAGGGCTGAGGGTCACCTGTCCATCAGCGACTGAAATATGAACACTTATGTCACTCGCTTCTCATCTACAGGCCAACACACACACACACACACACACACACACACACACACACACACAGCTGACATTCTGATGGAAGGCGCTCATCCAGTACCATATACATCACCAGTCATAAACGTTAATTATTAATAACATTTATAAACATTCAACATGAAAGACATAGTTCTACAATGTGCAGCTACACACACACACACACACACACACACACACACACACACAGAAATATCCAATGCAAACATGTAACATAAAGCACTTTTAACACTGGCATTCCAAACCGAGTGAAACTCCAACCCTCCACCTCCAACACCATCAAACATCCACATTTCACAAACACACGTCCAACAATTACCCTGAAAATGAAAAGCATTAATGAACAAAAAACTGTGAAAAAGGGCCACCTGAGCATCATTTGCCCTTCTGATAGGATGTGCTAATCCAAACTGAAATCGAACAGAGCACACCTCCCATAACTGCCTAGAGAGAAGCATGGTGGTGGTAGCGTTATGTTATGATGGAGTTTTTCTTGGGCCGGATTCAGTAGAATGGTGGAGAAAAATCTAAACGTCCTGATGAACAGTAAAGCCTCTTATTTTAGTTTGATTCTCTATTAATATAAGTTGTAATAAAGATATTTTGGGTGGGAATTGTTGTAGCGACATTCTGGCAGTGCATTATGGGTAACACAGAGTTCTGCGAAAGGTTACGGAGACCCGAACGTTAAATAACCCGTATAAAAACGTCTCCGTCCAACAGATTCCGTGCTTTTTCGTTGAAATCCTGAACTTTGGATCAGGCCCCATGTTGCACTCTGACAGCTTCCAGTTTTAGGCACCGTGACATTCCGAACTTTTTAACTTCCTGAATAAAAAAATCAAATCCTATGTTTTTCCAACCCTGCTTTTTTCCGTTCTGGATGGCTGCGTAGCTACAGGATGGCCTGAGCTGTGCATAGCTCTGATATTAAAGTCGTGTATCATACGCTCGGCAGCAGCTCACGTCTGCTCTCCATTTATGAACGTTTCTGAAAACTGCGCTCGTCTTTATTACCTACACGACTTCTTCTTTAAAAGTTATTCTAACACCGACCATTAACCACGCGTCACGCTGAAGATTGGCCTGTTTATTTTAGAAATGAATGCGCTGAAGTATTTATCAATTTATGATCATTACGAGTGATGTCTGGTCATTCAAACATTAGAAAAAACATTTAGTGTAAATATCAAAAAATAAATATAAAAGACAAAAAATGTAAGAAAATAACACAGGTCTGCATGACTTATTTCCTTTAAATAAAGTTATAATAAAAAAGAAAACATATTTTTCTTCTTCTTTTTTTGTTTTTAGTTTTGTTTATAGTAATAAAAAACTGATTCTTATTATTTATTTGTTATTTAATTCTTGCTTTCAAATGTTGTCTTGTTTTTTTTGCTTCTGTTATAAATAATAGTTTTCTTCTATTTATAAAAAAAGTTCTTTAGTTTTCTTCTCTCAGCAAAATAAAGACAAAGTAGTGGAAAACAAAATATTTTAAAAAGAAAACAGTTAATATGTGTATTTAATAATATATATTTAATATATTTAACAAATATATTAAAAATAGATTATAAATATCTTAAATTATATAAATAAGTATATAATAATTCTAATGAATATATTACAAGACATTTCTTACAGATTACAAGACAAATATATAAAAAAAATTTTTCAACAGTTTTATTGATGATGTAATAATGTAGTGATTATTATAGGATTTTTTGCTGAACAATAAAGCTCAACCATTTGTTGTTTTGGTATTTATATTGAGTAAAATCATTTTAAATGTTGTTTTTTAATGTTATTTATATTCTGCTTTATGCAGGATGACTTTTAATTTAATTTAAAAACAGTACTGAAAAAAGAAAACACAATTCTTAATCATGATTTTTTTAAATGGTTGTCAATTGTTAAATATAAAAATAGTTATTCAGTTTTCTTCTGTCAAAAAGTCGTGTGGTTAGTAGAAAACAAAATCTAAAAACATTGTTAATATGTGAATGTAATAATATATATTTAATACATATTAAAAACAGAAATTGTGTAGTTTTTCTTACAGACTACACAACACTCCCTAATGTATCCTGGTCAGGGCCACGGGATGGCGGCACAGAACCAACCCTAGATTCTCTGGGGAATGTGTCTATCACTCAGGGCTTGCAGTAGCAGGGGATGCTCCTCCATCCTGCCTCCCCTCCCTCAGAGACAGTAAAGTACAGTATGTGAGTAGTCAAGTCAAGTCAGATTTATTTATATAGCGCTTTTTACAATGGAGCATTGTCTCAAAGCAACTTTACAAGTTTAGATTATCTCCTAATAACTACGTCCAATCCCAAATTGAGCAAGCCTAGGGCGACAGTGGCAAGGAAAAACTCCCTGAGTGTTATAGGAAGAAACCTTGGGAGGACCAAGACTCAAAAAGGGACCCAACCTCCTTGGGCGGTGTAGATGGATAATCTAAGAACGAAGTATGTGTCACCACACCACAGACTGGAGTGTCGGCACTGAGGTTTTTTCCACGTTTCCACGTGCTGAGGGTCACAGGGTCTTTGTGGGATCCACAGAGAACCTCCTGGGATTTGAATAATAATTTTTAAAATAATAAAATTATAATTATTATTTCTTCTCATTTCCTCTGTATCTTAATGAGGACCGTCTCTAATAATCCGTCTTTTGATTAGGAAGCATTCAGTAAAAGCTCCGTCCCTTTGTTCGACGTCGTGTTCTGTCTCAGTCAGTAGAAATATTCTCCACTGTTTCTCTCACAGGCCAGATGTGACGCTTTTGCAAAGCAAAGAGAGAGAGAGCCAAATGTTTTCTGGCTCCCGCTGTCGTACGACCGCTCCCTGATGGCTCTCGATAAATTGAGAATTTTTTTTAACAGCGTGCGTTTTAAGAGCTGTAAATACACGAGAGGAGACCATGGAGACGGAGCAAATACAAACAGTCAACAACAAACATGGAAAATTTACTTCCAGATATTAAATGAGAGAGAGAGAGAGAGAGAGAGAGAGAGAGAGAGAGAGAGCAGTGTTTGATAACGAATGAATTAGGAAGGGTATGAAAAAAAAATCATAATAAAGTTATGTTAAACCTCAGACACAGGCAGATAAATGAAATAATTATCAATCCAGAAAAGACATTGTAGTGTGAGGACTGGAACTGGAACATCTTAGTGTGAGAACTAGAACTGGTACTGGTACCAGAAGAAGATCTTAGTGTGGGGACTGGAACTGGTACCAGAAGAAGATGTTAGTGTTTAGAGTGGAACTGGTACCAGATGAACGTTTTAGAGGGCTGGAACAGTGCAGGATGAAGATTATGGGAGTCGGCGCTTGTTGCGGTGAATAAATCAAGCGAGCGAATGTAAAGTGTGACTGCATTAGAAAAGAAAAGAAAGGAAAAGAAAGAAAGGAAAGTCTTCAAACGTCTGGCTGTGCCATAAACACTTGGGGGGTTTTTGGCCTCGCCTGCATGTCATGTGTGCAGCAGGACAGCGTGTTTACAGAACCAGCTGGAAGGAGAAAAAAGCTCGGGAGCGGACGTTACACTGTGCAGACTCACATCATCAATCTGCAGCCCGGACGCTTCCAGGGAAAAAACCCCACAAACCAGAAGACGGACAGATAAAAAATTAGCGCATCTCTATTATTTTGTCATTGGTAGGATCTCTGGCGGAGCGTCTGGGTGGTCCGGGGGCGTCAGGGCCTTCACGCAGACGTCAGGAATGTCTGTAAGCGCGCGCTTTTCTCTCCAGACGTCTCCACGGCGTCAAAAGTCCGGAGTCGAGTCGCAATTTAGTGCCGCGGATCAGACGTTCAGTGACTCGCCGAACATCGGGCTGCTACCGCTTCCCCTCACGTCTGTAAACATGCCGAAATCCACAGGAATGCCGCGATCTTTTCCCTAGTTCCCATGCCGGTTCTGACGACCCTGTTTACCAGCAGGTGGCGATCTTTAATGGTGAGAGCACAGACTCATAAAAGAGTCTGTCATTCAACGCTCGCTGGATCCATCTCACAGTTTTGTTGAGACGGCCAAAAGGGGGCCTCTAGTGTCTGTGTAGCACCCGGCCAGGCCGGAGGCACCCCCGAGTCTCCAACCAATACTATAACCAATAATAAATACTGACTGAAATACATTGAAATGCAAATACAAGACGGAAGATTTGAAACCAGAACTGTGTCTGTACTGGAAACAGTACTGGAAAAACTGAAACTGCAACCTTTCCTGCCGAGGACTGAAGATCCTAGAGCGGCTCTGTGTATCAGACTAGGTAACGCCAATACACGTATTTTTATGTTATTTTTTGAACCATTACTATAGACTTTGACTAGATAAATTAGTTTCATTCTAACATTTATCATCTAAGCCACCAAAGCAGGTCGGGACCCTACTTGAGACTTGGTCCTCCTGAGGTTCCTTATAATGTTTAGGGAGATTTTCCTTGCCTCTGTTGCCCCAGGTTTGCTCAGTTTGGGACTGGCCGTAGATATGAGAAGATAATCTAAAACTGCAAAGCTGCTTTCAGACAATGCTACGTTGTAAAAAACACAATAGAAATACTTCTGACTTGACTTGACCTCTATTTTTTTACTTTATTCTTTGCTTCATGGACCTGGAACCCTTGGTACCAAAATAGGTACAGATCTTTTCAGTTCCAGACCTTTAAGTGGCTTCCACTAGTTCCACACTCTACTGTGAAAAATTAAATATATACAGTTCCAGTTCCAGACCAGTTGGAAATTCAGTGCCGATTTCCAGAACCCTAGAGTTCAATGCCAACCATTGAACCCTGATCCTTGAGAACTGGTGTTTCCAGCAGGTGGGTCATATCTCTGACCCTCAGAGGCCTCAGAACCTTCAAAGCTGTAAATCCAATTCCAGTAAGTCTTATAGGTCCAGAGTTTTTTCTCCCAACTCTTCAAAGTTCCATAACCTTCCAGTTCTAGTACTAAAAGAAGAAGGTTACTAGTTAGTACTTAATAGTATTTTTATTTAGTGTGAAGTGTTCCAGTTCCTGAACCAGTTCTAGTATCAAATCAAATTGAATATCTCAAATACACTGTATTTTAGAAACAGAAAAATTATACACTGTTTGATCTTCTGTAGCTCCAATATAGTAAAAGTTAAATTGATTCTGATTCCTGACTAAGGAACTTTAAAAGGCTCTCTTCTAGAAGAGACCAAGATGAGGCCTGAGGATAAAATCATTTAAGAACTGTAAAACGTTTTAAATTTCAGATATGTCGCATTGGTGTTTAAAAAATGGACGCTATAATATGCATGATCTAAAGGGTTTGGACTAAAAACATTCCCACATTTTATACTAATTAATTCTACTTTTAATTTTTATCAGCACATATTATTGAGTGGCTGCTTCATCTGAGACTTTATGACTTTGGAGTGGCTAAAATACATTTTAATGTAACACATTTCAATGTTTTGTTTTGCAGCCATCCTGTGCTATTTCATAACCAAAGTGCAGTGAAGAGAAAAAAACCCCTCCAAAGTTGAAAACTTTTTTGAACCTTTTAAAAAGAAGAAGTGGCTCTGTTTGAGGACTCTGATCACACACGAACCTGCCACAGAGCTCCAGCTTTTTTTTTCTTTTCTAAGCTCAGCAGGCTGTGATCAGAACCCCGACCTGAGGAGAAAATCAATCATTTATAGCTCGTGCTCCATAATGTATCGCTCTATAAATCATTTACTCTCTCAGGCTTTAGATGGCACTCAGGTGACCAGGGCACTGTGGAGTACGAAAGGTGTCAGAAGGTAATTACTTTTATATTTTGAATAATACTAATTTAGATGTATACTGGTTCAGTGCTCAGTTTCCCAGTCTAGAATGGTTTCAAAAGTACCAAAGATTCCAGTACCCATTTTTCCAGCTCTAATCGCCCATAGTTACAGATGTTCCAATTCCACTACCAAACTCCAGTTTTAAATTATTGCAGAATCAAACTGTATAGTTCCTGAGGTTCTTCAAGTTCCAATATACAAGGTTCCAGTTCCAAATCACCAATTTCCAGTACCAATAATATTGGATATTGTCAAAAAGGTTCCAATTCAAGATCATCATGTTCCTCTACCAAAAGGTTCCAGTTCCTGTTATAATGAGAATTGTTCCAGGGACTCCAAATTCAGATCCACTATTGAAGGTTGCAGTTCCTTTAATAATGGATATTTTTTTAATGGTTCCAGTTCCAGTTCTTCCAATTTCACTGCCAAAGGTTCCAGTTCCTGTAATAATGAGTATTGGTCCAAAGGTTCCATCTTGAGTTCTTCCAGTTCCACTGTCAAAGTTCCGGATCTCTGAGCTCCTCTATCAAAGGTTCCATTTTGAGATCTTCTCACAGATTCAAGGCTCCAGGTCCAAGCCTGAGCGCCAGTGGGTGTGTAGTTTGGCATGTTCTTTCCCCGCACCCCATTCAGGGTGTGTTTTTGGATCAGGATCAGGAACTTCTGATGATGGAAGAAGAAAGAAAAAATGAGAAATATTGGGAGAAGGCTGGACCTTTTTTATTAGAGAAATGTCCCCGATGTGAGAGTCATTAAGAATTAAGCACTAAAGCGCTCACGCTTTCATCCCATCCCGTTTCATGTCCTCCAAAAATGCTAATCCCCCTCTCTGGCGCCCCTTTGTTTCGGGGTACAATAGAGCTCCTCTGCGTCCCTCTGTTTGAAGTGGATCATGAAAGAGAAGTCCTTCACCCCTCCGTCACTGCTCTTCCTCTTTCATTCCTCCTCTTCATTTATTTATTTATTTCGGCCCGGGCTCAGTCAGTCACGGTTCCCCCTCTGATCCGTCCCCCTCTGTGACCTCTGCTGCTCCCATTAAAGATCCGTCCCAATCAGGAACCTCGTCACGTCATTCAGGAACCAATGCTGGAACTAACCTCAGGTCGGCATGACCTTTTATTGGTATATTCTGTTATAATGACCGGATTCTCTGGAGAATCAAAGGTTCCACTTACAGTACCAAATCTTCCAGTGGATATAGTTCCAAAGCAACTGTAACTGTAACAGATCATCCATTCTTACTGACAAAGCCTTTCGTTTCAAAGGAAATGAAATCTTCTAGTTCCAGTTAGGTTCTGTACCTAAGGTTCCAGTTTGAAACCTTGAAGTTCCAGTACCTAAACGTATAATTCCTGAGGTTCTCCTATCTGTGCCTAATCTGAAAGTTCCACCACCAAAGGATCCAGTTCCACTACCAATGTATAGTTCTAAAAGTTCCAAATATTCATCCTTTAGTACCAAAGGCTCCAGTTAACGCAACAAACGTTCTAGTTCCAGTAACAAAAGATCATTCCAGTAATTCCCGTATTTCTCTTCCATTACCAAAAGACCTAGTTCCTGTAACAAAGGATATTGTTCCAGGTTCCATGACCATAGAAGCCAGTATTTAAGAATATAGTTCCAGAGGTTCCAGTTCCAGTACCTAAATGTTTAATTCCAGTGTTTCTCCTATCTGTGCCTAATCTTAAAGTTCCACCACCAACGGTTCCAGTTCCACTACTAATGTATAGTTTCAAAATTCCAGTTCCTGTACCAAAATAGGTACAAAGGTTCTAGCTCCAGTAACAGATATCATACCAAAGGTTCCAGTTGCAGACCTCCCAGTCCAATATCAGATGTTCCACTTTTTAAAAGTATAATAAGTTCCAGTACCAAAGGATGTCATTTGAAAAGTTCCAGTACCAGTACCATATATTTCTCTCCCAGTATTCAAGTGTGTAGCTACAAAGCCTGGAGTTCCAGTACCAAAGCACCTAGTCCCAGAAACAATGGATATTGTTCCCAGTTCCCATATGAGCTAGTATTTAAGAATACAGTTCCACTGGTTCCAGTTCCTGTATCAAATGCCTTGTCTCCAAATCTGACAAGTTCCAGTACTAAAGGATATAATTGGGGTGAGGATGGTAAAGTACCAGATCTTCCTATTTTAGTACCTAAGTTTTAAAGTTTCAAAGGTTCTAGTTCCAGAAACAATAGATATCACACCAAAGTTTCCAGTTAGAAAACCAGTGTAAAGTTCCAGAAGTTCCAGTTTCTGTAACAAAATCTTCCAGTTCCTGTAACAAAATGTATAGGTACAAAGCTTCTATTCCCAATAACAATAGATATCGTACCAAAGGTTCCAATTACAGATCTTCCAGTTCCAGTATTGCAGGTTCCAGTACTTAAGGGTGTAATCCAAAGATATTGTACCAGCTCCACCAAATGTTCCAGTTCCTCTACTAGTGTATAGTTCAAGAATTTCTAGTTCCTCTCCCCATCAAAATGTATCTTATCAAAGGTTCCTGTTTTTCGTTCCAGTTCCACTGCCAATGTATAGTTCTAAAATCTTCCAGTTCTGGTACCAATGGATGTAGTTCTAGTAGTTTCAGTTCCTGTATGAAATGTTTTATCTCCACTAAAGGATATTGTTTGTAAGGGTGAAGTACCAGATCTTCCAGTTTAAGTACTGAAATTTAGTGGTTCCATGGGTTCTGCTATCTAAACACACACACACACACACACACACACACACACACACACACACACACACACACACTAGCATGCTAACTGCAGCATTGTGACGCCAAGACTGAGCAGAAAAAAAATTTATTAGGAATAAAGAACCCTTCTTCATTTCTGCTTTTGTTTGTCTGTTTCATTCTTCCTTCTTTCTTTGCCTCCTTTGTTATTTTTCTTTCTTAATTTGTTTGTTTGTTATTTCTTTCTTATTTTTGTCTCTATTCTTTGACTTTGTCTGTTTCATTTTTCTTCTGTCTTTACTTCCATTCTTTCTTCCTTCCTTTCTTTACTCATATATTGTATTTTTGCTTCTGTCATGAATGTTATAAACTTAGATCTTATTCAGTGCTTTTATTTATCTTTCATTACTTTATCTTTCTGTGTTTTTATGTTCATTATTCCTTACCTCTTTCTTTCTTTCTTTCTTTCACTTCAGTAATGACATTTAAGTTTTGACTTTTTTTTATATTTCTATCCTTTAACTTTCTTCATCGAATTTTTGACTTATTTTTTTGCTTTTGTTTCTAGCTTTGTTTTTCTGTTTCATTCTTTCTTTTATGTTCTTTTTTAATCTTTGATTGCTTCCCTCATTCTTTTTCTGTGGTCCTTTGTAAACTTTCTATACTGTAAGACTGTAACTAATCCCAACTTAAAAAAAAAAAAAATTTCTGTTCTTTCAATCCTTTTGTTATTTTAGTAAACAAAACCTTTCTTTTAATCATTTACTTCAGACTGTTAATCTTTTAATTTTTTTTAACTGATAAGCTGAGTTCTTTTCCAGTCCTTTTCTCTTATGTTGAAGGTTTCATTCTTTTTCTCAATTTGCATGGTTCATTTCTTCAAACATTCTGAACATAAATCTTAATTCTTATCATTAAAAATCTTTTATTTTACATTTCCTTGCTCTTGATCTGTTATTTCCCTTTCTTTCCCCCCTCCTTCCTTTTTATTCCTTTCAACTTCAAACTTTTAAAAAATAGTTTATGGTTGTGCGATTAAAGGAGTGTCTCAATACTTTTGGTTAAATTGGCTGCATGATTAAATTCCGTCTGTGTGTGTGTGAAGTGAATCCAGAGCTCGGATTCATCAGACTGTCCATAATGGAGGTCAGAGATCTTTTGCTCACACACACACACACACACACACACACACACACACACACACACACACTGACTGGGGTTTCCATTTCCTACAGATTGTTCTTCTCTTGTGGTTTTTTGTTCTTGTCTCCTGCATACTTTTGATCTCTCGGGTGAGTAACCTGCTCGGCTGCTCCGTCTCTCCCTTTGTTCCCCACATGGCCGCCGTGTTTATTTCCCAAACATGCACCCCGCTATTTTAAACTGATCTGATTAGTCCCAATTTTAGGGTGTTTATTTGAACAGAGGATCTTCTGCGTGAGGCTCAGAGCGACTGATCCAGCATTTCTGTCATCAATAATTAAAACCGTTCGATAAAAATGAACCAGAGCCACAGTCCTAACTCCTAAACGTCCCGTCACAGGTCCGAGGCTCTGCTGCGACCCCACGACTCGGGTTTGACCCATCTCACCTCAGTGAAGCACGTCCCCTGATCTCACACTCAGATATCATCATGCATTAAGAACCAGCCTTGTATTACTCACAAAAAAACAAACATTACTATTGACGACGTCTTCTTACTTACACTCTGGTTTTTCTGGGTGGTGGATGGAGCTGTTCCAGGTTCCTGCTAAGCTCTGGAGTGATTACAGATTTTTGGCCGAACTTTTTTAACACTTTAACACGAGTTCCTCAGATCTTCTTTAAACTCAGGGTAACAGTCAAAAAGAAAAGATATCTGATTTACCTCTTCTTCTTTCACTTCAGTTATGAAATTTAAATTGTTACATTTTTGGTTACATTCAACATATTTTTACTTTAATATTTCCTCAACTCCTTAGTTTTCTTTATTTATGTTTCTTTCTGTTCCCTTTCCCTTGTCTGTTTCTTTCTTTCTTTCTTTGTTTCTTTCTTTCTTTCTCTTTAAAACTGTTAATCATTTATGTTAAATATATTTGTATTTTTATATTTCTTGTATTCTTTCATTCTTTTGAACTTTTTTCTCTAGAACACTCCACCAAACGTCCTTCCTTTATGCATCTCCCATCTCTCTCTTCTTTCCTTCCAAACATCTTTCTAAACTTTTTTATCCCTTCACATGTCCTTCTTTCCAGACTTTCTCTCTGCTAAGAAACCAAGACTCAGTCTTCTAATAACCACACACACACACACACTCACACACGCACACGCACACACACACGCACACACACAGATAATCTATTCTGTTTTATATAAACATATACCTTTGCTCTGTATGGTGAATGGATTGATGAAAGAGCGCCTCCTGGTGAGTGGCTGCATAAGACGGGCTTGGGAACTTTTCTGCTCGTTAGCCGGTGAGTGATGCAGCTCGGCTCGTGGCTGCTGTATATAGACGGGCTTTAATGTAATTAACGTTAATGAGGTCATTAGACGAGCCGTTCACATTAATAGACGCGAGCGCTTCAGTTGGCCCGGCGTGATGAGGGCGGAGGATCAGCGGCTCATTTAGGATGAACGATGGAGCCAGCATTGTCTCTGTGGATCTGGAGGAGCTGCACCAGTTCAGCACGCTTCGTCCTTCACTGTAAGCCCAGCTTAGGAACTCTGCAGCGATCGTACCTGTGCAGGATATACACCTTCACAGAACCGAACTCGCCCTCCGACTTCCCACCCCGTCCAGGGTCGCAGGGCTCGGATCGTTCCTGATGCTGCGACGAATATAGGACCCACCAAGAAGCCGTTCGAATCGAATGAGACTTTATCTGTCGGTGATTATAATTATTCGAGTGAAAGGGTGCGTTTATTAGGAATAAAGGATTGAGGCTCCACCCCGAGGCCTCCATACTCGAACTCGGCCATCATCACATCCCAAACACAAGCTGCAGTCACCCCTGCAGACCCTGCGCCCCCGGGACAGCACCGCGCCCAACGCCATTAGTAGCACCGCGCCCTCTGCTTTCCTTTTCTGTTTTTTCCTTCCTTTGTTTGTTTCTTTCTTTCCATCTTTCTTTTGTTTGCTTCCTTCCTTCCTTCCTTCCTTCTTTCTTTCTTTCCATCCTTTCTTTCTGTCTGACATGGTAACATTCAGTAAATCCTGATCTTTAAGCCAAACTATAGTTATCACCGACTCTCTGAAACACTCTCCTTGCATTTTAGTCCAACAAACTGCAGCTTCAACAGTTTTTCTCTTAAACTCTCTATGTTTCTTAATGAAAATACTCATAAAAAACCTTTCAAATATTATCAAATATTATATAGCTTACCTTTATAAATGTAGCTCTTATATTCGCGACAGAAATAGAATTCTGCGTTCCAGGGTCAGGGATAAACCTGTAGTGTCTGATTAATAAAAACAGTGGATACAGTTATTTTTGCTTAGAATGTGTTATGCTGAACTTTAAAAAGAGTTAGAAAGACTTTATAAGTTTTATTTTTTCAGAGTGTCAACAAATATGTTAAGTACAGACCTAGGATTCCGACTGAAGCTTCGTTAGGTTTCTGACTAGAACGGTTTAGATAAAAATGAAAAATAAATAGATCACTAAAATAGAAAAATACATAGATTTTGGGAAAACAGGTTTGAGGAACGTCTCTAATGGTGGATAAACGAGGGTCTCTGGAGGTGACCTGCTTCTTCCACGAAAAGCCTCGTCTCCAGGTTTCTATATTGCTTCTAAATTTTTAACCCCACAAACACACTACCAGAAGTGCCCACTGTGTCATAAAAACGTGCTCTATTATTAGAGACGGAGCCACACCATCACTTAAACATGAATTATTCAGAACACCTGTTCCGCCCGAGATAAGATTCGGGTACGATGCATTAGAAACCTTCCTCAGGTGGTCCAATAGACCAGGTTCAAGATGTATTCCGTTAGATGCCAGTTTACTGGACTTGTGGTGATGGACCCACATGGGACGTGGCCTTCAGTCACCATCTGTTTCTCCCCTCCCTCAAGCTTAATCAGTGCTGAAAGTTCATTAGGAATCATGATTAAGATTCACTCCAGGCTCTGTCTGAGCATCCAAAGGTCAGAGATGTCTTATCGTAGCGACGTCTGGCTCACGGTCCAGATCGGACCTTATCCCTGTAGTGAGCGATGCCCTGAAGGGCTTCCAGGGGGTGAAGGTGGCACTTGATCCAACTCTCAGAGTACAAGCAACATTTCAACTTAGGAAATTAGTAATGCAGCTCTAAAACAATGTCCCCATGGAGCACTGCATAAAACGAAAGATTCACTGATTCAAACACTGACTCACTGCACTGACAAAGACAGAACTGATCAAATGATTCACTGTCTCACTGAATAAAAGGGGAAAGAGCTGATCAAATGATTCACTGATTTACAAACTGACTCATTGGATGGAAGAAGAAAGAACTGATCAAACGATTCACTGATTCAAACACTGATTCACTGAATGAAAGAGGGGAAAACTGGTCAAATGACTCACTGATTCAAACACTGACTCACTGAATATATGATTCACAAATTTAAACACTCACACTGACCAAAAGTAGGGAAGAACTGATCAAATGATTCATTGACTCACTGATTCAAATATTTTCTTATTGTGTGAGCTGCCAAATGATTAAATGATGAAGAAGGGAGAACTTAACTAATGATTCACTAAACAAAGTAGAGCAGAATTGATCAAATGATTCACTGATTCAAACACTGACTCATTTAAAACATTGGCTCGTTATTGGCGTGGATATTAGTTATAAACTGTTTATTGATTTAAAAGCTTCGTAACTAAACGATTCCTGTAAGTAATAGGTGTGTCCGCATACTTTTGGCCATGTTGGGTATGTCTGTACGTCTGTGTGTTAGTGTGATGTTGTAACATATTGTAGTTCTGTGTGTGTATGTGTGAACATAAATTATAATAAATAAATAAAATCCATCCAGAGCTTCGTTCCATGACACCGAACTTTGCCGATCTCCAAACAAAAATCTAGCAGGCACAAATATGAGCCTGTCCAAGTGTAGATTTATTTATAAAGATAAAACATCCAGAGCACAGAATAAACCCGCTCCAATCTGCCTCAGGAAACACAGTGTGTGTGTGTGTGTGAGTGTGTGTGTGTTATCAGACAGAGATGAATGTGGGAGAGTGGTTATGAAGAAACATTCTGTTGAGATAAGGAAGCAGCAGATACAGTTTTATTTATTTTACTTTATAATATTTTCGGTGCAGTGCCGAACGAAGAGGCAGCCAAAGCAAAGCCCCCTCTGACCTGCCCTGTGTGGGTCCGACAGTGCCTGAAATACACCCTGCTTATTCCTGCTACTTGGTTCATGCTGACTGTCGTCTAATAACTTGACTCGTTTCAGTCTGTTCAGTTAAACGATTCATTCGATTCATTCCTGTGTTTTGTTTAGAATAAAATATCTATTAATTTGTTACTGAACTGTGTTTATAAGAATTCTTTTTACTTCAAATCAGATATTTGCTGATTGAGAGAAGATCGAGCTGATCAAATGATTCACTAATTTAAACACTGATCCATTTAACAGCAGCACCATGAATCTAGGATTCAAACACTGACTAACGAAACTAAAGGAATATGAATCAAATGATTCACTGATTCAAAGACTGATCCACTCAATAAGAGGACCATGAATCAAATGATTCACAGATTCAAACACTGATTTCCTGATTCAGAGAGGACCAAATTGAACAAATTGATTTTACACTGATCCACGCAATAAGAAGACCATGTGCCAAATGATTCACTGATTTAAACAAAGACCTACTGGACTAAATGAGCATGAACCAAATGATTCACTGATTTAAAGACTGACTCACTAAACTAAAGAACCATGAGCCAAACAATCCAATGAGTCACTCAACAACAAAACAATTCATTGATTCGATCACTGACCCAGTCAATTACAGGACCACAAACTACATGATTCACTGATTCAAACACTAATTTGCTGATTGAGTGAAGACAGACTTGATTAAATGATTCACTGATTCAAACGTGATCCACTTAACAAGAGGACCAAGAACCAAACGATTCACTGATTCAAACACTGACTCACTAAACTAAATGACCATGAACCAAGTGATTCACTGACTCAGACACTGAACAAAAAACAATCCTAATAACCAAACGATTCACTAATTCAAACCCTGACTCACTGAACAAGAGGATAACAGAGAATCAAAGCTTGTTAATGAACCTTTATACAATTTGTGAAGGATTAAAACACATAACGATAATAATAAATAGCATAAATAATTATTGATTTAATAACGATAAAGTTTAAGTTCTGTTGATAGTGTTAGTGTTGGATATTGAACAATGTTAGAAAAGTATTTATTCCTTATTACGTCTCATCCCCCTTTAGGCTAACCCACACCGCTGTGACCCGGGTTCGAGGCCAGAGAGGTTTAAGGTTAAACCTGGAATAAAGAATCAGCTTATTTCCAAAAAGCTCCGTTTATCTGCTCTGACCTCTGAACTTCGGGTAAATCTGTCGGCTCTTGTTCCAGTTTCGTTTCAGCTCCGGTTTGGTTCTTCTTTAGACCTGGAGCTCTGTTATTTTTTTTCTCTTTACTGTGTATCGATCTGTGGGTGTGTAGGCGTTGGATTTATTTTTGAGTGTGCGGTGTGTGACGTTACATGGGAGAAGTAATGTTCACATCTAGAGTCGTAAACTTTTATCCCGGGTCTCGAGTGGATGAGGTTTTATTACCATCTTCTTCTCCATCTGTCTGTTTTCTAACAGCTCGGGCGGGTAATGAACCTGCTGCCACAGTAACGCTCATATATCTCTCTCAGCACCGGCACCGGGACCCACCAGTGTGTGTGTGTGTGTGTGTGAGTGTGTGTGTGTGTGTGAGTGTAGAGGGCAGAGACTGAGAGAAGAAGTAGAGACATTATGAGCATGGCACACCTTCATAAATCAAACCATTTCAGGTAAATCCACAGCACTGGTCTGGTCTGCAAATCAAAACCCTCACCAGAGGATCCAGTTCCAATATTGAAAGATAAAGCTCTAGGAGATCCAGTTCCAAATATCCCAGTTCCTAATATTTCCAAATCTTCCAGTTCCAGTACCAAAAAGTATTTCGAGGTTCCTGTTCCAACCATTTCTGTTCCAAAATGTCCAGTGACAAAATGTTCCAGAAGCTCCTGTTTCAAAATGTTCCAGTGACAACATCAAAGATTACAGTTCCAGAGGATCCAGTGCCACTTTCAGATCTCTCAGTTCCAGATTTCCCAGTTCCAGTAGCAAATATTCCAACTCCTAACAGTTCTAAATAGATCCAAATATTCCAATTCCAGGACCTATGGTTATTTAGAGGTTCTTGTTCCAACCATTTCAGTTCCAAACTGTTCCAATTCCAAAAGTACACTTCCAGAAGCTCCTATTCTGAATCCATTCATCCCAACATCAAAGAGTATAGTTCCAGAAGCGCTTGTCCCTAATATTTTAGTTCTAAAAGGTTCCTCTTCTAAAACGGCCAGGTTCAACATCAGACATTGTAGTTCCAGAAGATCCAGTGCCACTTCCAGATCTTTCAGTTCCAGTTTTTCCAAATATTCCTGTTTCTAACATTTCCAGTTCTAAATTGTCCAGTTCCAGTTCCAAATGGAATTGTTCTAGGGCTTCCAGCACCAAATCTTTCAGTTGCAGTACCAAGACATATTTAGAAGTTCCTGTTCCAACCATTTCAGTTCCAAAACTACACTTAAAGAAGCTCCTGTTCCAAATCTGTCGGTTCCAGCATCAATGATTACAGATCCAGAAGTTCTTGTCCCTGCTATTTTAGTTCTAAAAGGTTCTCCCAACATCAAACGTTGTAGTTCCAAAGGATCCAGCGCCACTTCCAGATCTCTCAGGTCTAGATTTTCTAAATATTGCAGTTCCTAATGTTTCCAGTTAAAAATCATATTCCAGTACCAAAGGGTATAGCTCCAGGGGTTCCAGTAGCAAATACTCCAGTTCCTAATTGTTCTAAATGGTTCCAAATAGCCAAGACCAAGGGATAATTAGAAGTTCCTGTTCCAAATCTTCCAGTTCCAACATCAAAGGATAGTTCCAGAGGATCCAGTTTTAAATATTCAGTTCCAGAACCAAATGTATCAAAGTTTCCAGTACCATATTTTTCAGCTCCACATTTCCAGTTCCACATTTTTAGTTCCAGTACCAAAAATTATAGCTTCAAGGGTTCCAGTTCCAAATCTTCCAGTTACAGTACCAATGGGCATATTGAAGTTCTTGCTGTAACCATTTCAATTCCAGTTGTTCCAGTTCTAAAATGTAGTTCCAGAAGCTCCTATCCCAAATCTTCCATTTCTAACTTCAAAGGTTATAGTTATAGAGGATCCAGTGCTATTTCCAGATTTCTCAGTTCCAGTACCAAAAAGTATAGCTCCAGGGGTTCCAGTTCCAAATATGCCAGCTCATAATGGTTCCAAATCTTCCAGATCCAGTACCAAGGGTTATTTAGAAGTTCCTGTTCTAACCATTTCATTTCTGAAATCATCCAGTTCCAGCATCACATGGTATAGTTCCAGAAGATCCAGTGTTAAATCCCAAGTTCTAGTACCAATGGTTAATAGAATCAAAGGTTCCAGTTCCAGATCTCTCATAATGATGAGGATGAGGAGGTGAAAGAGGAAGATTTTGATGTCCTGTGCTATGGTTCCTGTGCCTCAGTTTTGTACAGATTTTTTTAAAAACATGAAAATCTTTCTGAACTTTCGTTGTGATAAAAACGTCTTAACACGTACCGACTGATTTTTTTAGCAAGGGGGCACTGCTGCATACTGACGGACAGGGTGCTAATACTTTTTCACGCTGAGCCTATAGGTGATTATTGGTTCTGATCGATGAGCAGGGGGAACAGATGATGATCAGATGTTCAGCTTCTGATCCACTTTCACTTTATTTCATCTGTTTGGAGCTTTTGATTTAAACCACATCAAACAATCAAACTCAAACGAGAACTGACTCTAGAGTCAGAACTGTTCCAGTTCAGTTCTGGTTTGGTTCCGTTTGGGTTCTTCCACATGTTCATAACACAGAGCAGATCCAGATCATAGTTAGACAGATAACTTAATCCTATGCTGTGAATCTCGAACATCCACTTCTAACTCTAATAGAGCCTTCTGCAAAAGTTTTAGCACCCAGTTAGAGGCCATCGAGAGTTCCTGAACCTTTTAGCAGAACAGCTTCAACTAGCATTGATTAAAATTTAAATGACTAAATTACTAAGATACCTTTTTACTAGGTAATACAGGATCTTTATATTTCAAATGACATGGTACTCGAACCTCAGGAACTATAAATGTTGGTACTGGAAATGAAACTGATGTGATACTGTTTGAACCTTTAATACTGGAACTGGATATTTAATACTGGATCCTCTGGAACTATACCCTTTGATGTTGGAACAGGAACATTTTGGGTCTAAAAAAGTTGGATTAGGGACCTCTAAATACCTCTTGGTACTTTAATTGGAAGATCTTGAACCATTTGGAACTATTAGGAACTACAATATTTGGACCTGGGACTTCTGGAGCTATACCTTTTGGTACTGGAACTGGAAAATGGAACTGAGAGATCTGGAAGTGGCACTGAACCCTCTGGAACAATGTTGGAACTCTAATGTTTAGGAACCATTTCAAACTTAAATATTTAGTAGAGAAACTTCTGGAACTATAACCTTTAATGTTGGAACTGAAAGATTTGGAACAGGAGCTTCTGGAACTACATTTTGGAACTGTAACAGTTTGGAACCAAAATGATTAGAACAGGAACCTCTAAATACCCCTTGGTATTGGAACTGGGAGATTTGGAACCATTAGGAACTGAAATATTCGGAACTGGAACCCTGGAGCAGTACCTCTTGGTACTGGAACTGAAAAATGTGGAACTGGGGTATCTGGTACTGGAACTGAGAGATCTGATTATATTTAAATTTGGATCCTCTGCAACTATATCTTGTGGCACTATAACTGGAAAATGTAGAACTGGAACTGAGAGATCTGGAAGTGGCACTGGATTCTCTGGTACTATACATTTTGATGTTGGAGCTGTAAGATTTGGAACAGGAGAATCTGGAACTATATATTTTGGAGCTGGAACATTTTGGAACTGAATGGTTAGAATATGAACTTATAAATACCCATTGGTACAGAAATTGGAAGATCTGGAAACATTCGGAACCATTAGGAACTGGAATATTTGGAACTGGAACCCCTGGAGTTATACAGTGGGGCAAAAAGTATTTAGCCAGCCACTGATTGTGCAAGTTCTCCGACTTAGAAAGATGAGAGAGGTCTGTAATTTTCATCATAGCTACACTTCAACTATGAGAGACAAAATGAGAAAAAAATCCAGGAAATCACATTGTAGGATTTTTAAAGAGTTGAATTGTTAGCATGGTGGAAAATAAGTATTTGGCCACCCTCAAACAAGCAAGATTTCTGGCTCTCACAGACTTGTAACTTCTTTTTTAAGAAGCTCTTCTGTCCTCCACTCGTTACCTGTATTAATGGCACCTGTCTGACCTCGTTATCTGTATAAAAGACACCTGTCCACAGCCTCAAACAGTCAGACTCCAAACTCAACCATGGCTAAGACCAAAGAGCTGTTGAAGGACACCAGGAAGAAAATTGTAGACCTGCAGCAGGCTGGGAAGAGTGAATCTACAATAGGCAAGCAGGTTGGTGTGAATAAATCAACTGTGGGAGCAATTGTAAGAAAATGGAAGCCATACAAGACCATTGATAGTCTCCCTCGATCTGGGGCACCATGCAAGATCTCATCCCATGGTGTCAAAATGATCATGAGAAATGAGCAAAAATCCCAGAACTACACGGAGGGACCTGATGAATGACCTGCAGAGAGCTGGGACCAAAGTAACAACAAGGCTCAATTCAGTAACACACTACGCCGAGAGGGACTCAGGGGGGGAATCCTGCAGTGCCGGCGTGTCCACTGCTTAAGCCAGTACATGTCAGGCCGTCTGAAGTTTGACAGAGAGCATATGGATGAGCCAGAAGAGGAATTGGGAGAATATCATGTGGTAAGATGAACCAAAACTTTTGGTGTTAAAAACTAACGTCGTGTTGGAGGAAGAAGAATGCTGAGTTGCATCCAAGAACACCATACCTACTGTGAAAGCATGGGGGCGGAAAAATCAGCTTTGGGGCTGTTTTCTGCAGAGGGACAGGTACGACTGATCCGTGGTAAGGGAAGAATGAAAACGGAGGCCATGATCGTCCGATTTAAGACCAAAAACCTCTTCATGCAGTGAAGAGGAATTGAGATGGAACGTGGCTGGGGCTTCAGCATGACAATGATCCCAAACACACCGCTCGGGCAAGGCATGAAGGAGGGGCTCGGTTGAAAAAGCATTTCAAGGTCCTGGAGTGGCCTAGCCAGTCTCCAGACCTCAACCCCATAGAAACTGTGTGGAGGGAGTTGAAAGTCCGTGTTGCCCCAAAACATCACTAGAGGAGATCTGCATGGAGGAACGGGCCAAAATACCAGCTACAGTGTGTGCCAACCTGGTGAAGACTTACAGGAAACGTTTGATCTCTGTCATTGCCAACAAAGGTTATGTTACAAAGTATTGAGCTGAACTTTTGTTATTGACCAAATACTTATTTTCCACCATAATTTACAATTAAATTCTTTAAAAATCCTACAATGTGATTTATTGGATTTTTTTTCTCATTTTGTCTCTCATAGTTGAAGTGTACCTATGATGAAAATTACAGACCTCTCTCATCTTTCTAAGTAGGAGAACTTTTTTGTACCATTGTACCTTTTCATACTGGAACTGAAAATGTATAACTCAGAAATATGATACTGCAACTGCAACAGATACTGCAACAGATGTGAAACTAGAACCTTCTTGTACTAGAAATCTTGGAACTAGAGATTTAGAACTCGAACCATTACAAACTGGAATATTTGAAATTGAAACCTCTAGTGCTGGAACTGGAACAGGAACAGTTTAAAACTAAACTATTTAGAAAAGCATTTTTTGTAACTCAATCCTTTTGGAACTGTAAGACTTGAAACAGGAACATCTGGAACTATATATTTTGGAACTGAATTGTTTTTATTCGAAGTTTGACTCCATGACTTTAGTTTCGCTCTTAGATTTATCATCTACGCCGCCCAAGGAGGTTAGGTCCCTTTTTGAGTCTTGGTCCTCCCAAGGTTTCTTCCTATAACACTTAGGGAGTTTTTCCTTGCCACTGTCGCCCTAGGCTTGCTCAATTTGGGATTGGACGTAGTTATTAGGAGATAATCTAAACTTGTAAAGTTGCCTTGAGACAATGCTCCATTGTAAAAAGCGCTATATAAATAAATCTGACTTGACTTGACTTGACTTTAGTACAGGAACCACTATATACCATTGGTACTGGGACTGAGAGATCTGAAACTGGAACCTTTGATACCATACATCTTTGGTGCTGGATCTGGATGATTTAGAACTGGAACCATGTGGAAAATGTTCTGCTGGAACTGAGAGACATGGAAGTGACATTGGACCCTCTGGAACGCAGTTGGAACTAGAATGTTTAGAACTATATGAACTAAATACTTAGAACAGGAACTTCTGGAGCTATAAACTTTGTTGTAGGCACTGTATAATTTATAACAGGGGCTTCTGGAACTATATATTTTGGCCCCTCTTATTAATAATATTTACAATTACATTTATGTCATTTAGCAGACGCCGTTATCCGGAGCGACGTACAATTGATACAGACTTACAATCTAAGCAATTGTGGGTTAAGGGCCTTGCTCAGGGGCCCAACTGTGGCAACTTGGCAGAGGTGGGATTTGAACCCTGGACCTTCCCCCTTCCCCTTCCCCCTCTCATTTAGTTACCCTCACGGTGTTTATTTTTTTCGTGTTCTGTGTTGTTTGTAAAGTTTCAAAACCGAATCGATCCAAACCTTGAATCAGTCTGAAACTCTTTACCGTCAGGGTTTACCCTAATCGAGCGATTCTTTGATTTTCCGGCTCGACTCAGGCGCTTATCGGGAGACAAAGTAGAAATGTGAGATTGATTTTAAAGCGAGGGCTCAATAGGGTCGTAGCTTTGGGGAATCGGAGGCTAACGTATGCGTGCAGCGTGAGCTCTGAACATCGGAGAACATCTGCACTGAGTCAGGGAGGCTCCTGTAAGGCCGCGGGTTTGGTTTGGTTTGGTTTGGTTTGGTTTGGTTCAGTCCGTCCTGAACTGGAATTCTTTATTTATTATTTATCTGATGAACATCAGGAGAGCAGAACTGATCTTCTGATTTCATTTCTCTGAGGGAAAGCAGAGACGGAGAATCTCCTCAGTTACAGTTACAGATAATTGATCCACACAGGATACACAGACGATCTGCTGAGGAAGGGCTACACTGCTTCAGGAGATCAGCAAAATCTGATGGTCATTAGCAGTCCTTACACGCTCCGTACATTTAGAAATGTATAAAATTAAAGGGTAACCTTTAATTAAAACTACTTTTAATGTTCGCTCTGCACTTTATATCCTAATAAAGTCCAAATTCCAAAGAAGAACACTCCTGCTTTTTATTTGAGCAGTAACTATTACATTGGAACTGGAATGCTTAAAACAAGAACCATTTAGAAGTAAAATATTGTCAAGTCAAGTCAGATCTATTTCTATAGCGCTTTTTACAATGGAGCATTGTCTCAAAGCAACTTTACAAGTTTAGATTATCTCCTAATAACTACGTCCAATCCCAATTCTGGAACTACAATATTATCTTTGATGTTGAAACTGAAGTGTTTAGAACAGGAAACCTTTAGAACTAAAACAGGTAGAACAGGAACCATTTAGAACTAAAATATTCAGAACAGGAATTTCTGGAACTAGACATTTTGGAACTGGAATGTTTAGAACAGGAACTTCTAAATAGCCTTGAAGAGCCAATTTAGCCTGTAAATGGTACTGGAACTGAAAGATTTAGAACTTCTTGAACTATGCACTATGATGTTGGAACTGGTAGATTTAAAATGGGGCTCTAAATGGAGAACTAAAATATTCTACATACCTTTTGGTACTGGAACTGAAAGACTTAGAATTGGGACTATTAGGAACTTGGATTTGGTAGAGGAACCTCAGAAACGTACGAACTGAAACCATTAGGAACTGAAATATTTCATACAAGAACCTCAGGAATAATAATCTTCACTAATAGAAAATGAATCTCTTAGAACTAAAACATTTAGAATGGGAACTTCTGGAACTGAAATCTTTGATTCTGGAACTGAAATGTTTAAAACAGGAACATTATCAAACTAAAATAGTTAGAACAGAAACTTCTGGAACTATTGTCTTTGGGACTCTTGGAAGATTTAGAACAGGAACCATTAGAACTGGAATCTTTGAAACAAGAACTTCTGGATTTCTACATTTTTGACCTAGAATGTTTAGAACATGAATTTCTAAATGTTTCTTTAGTACTGGAACTGAAATATTTAAAACTGGAACCATTAGGAACTGGGATATTTGTTACAGGAACCTCAGGAACAATAACCTTCAGTAACCTTCTAAACCATATAGAATGGGAACTTCTGGAACTATAACCTTTGATGTTGGAACTGAAATGTTTAAAACAGGAACCTTTAAAACTAAAATATTAAGAATGGGAACTAATGGAACTGTTACCTTTGATTTAGGGACTGGAATGTGTAAAACGGGAACGATTTAGCTCAGCAACTTCTGGAACTATAACATATTAAGAATTAAAATATTTAGAATATCTGTTATTCCAGAGCTTCTGGAACTATACCTTTGGGAAACACAATTAACTTTTGACACTGGAACTGAAAGACTTAGAACTGGAACCATTAGGAACTGGGATTTGTTGCAGGAACCTCAGGAACTATAACCTTTGATGTTGGAACTGGAAGATTGAAATAGGAAATCCATAAACTCTGGATTTATGCTTATCGGAACTGGAATGTTTAGAAGAGGATTAGATGTCGACGGCCACACAGCTTGATTTTATTTTATTTATTGATTCATTTTTTTTAAACTTAAAGGTCAAAATCTCCTGGACTTCAAATCTTAACCTTCAAAAGTTTAATATTAACCCAGGACAAAACGGAGGGGCTAAAAACGTTTCTGGTTAATCTGAGAATGAATCGCTGATGGTTTCTGTTCCTCTGTATCCACGTCGTTGGAGTAGAGCCGAGGCTTCAGACGTTCCTTCAAGGTTAAACGCCGTCACGCTTTTTTCGTTTTAATTGCTGTTGTTTCTTTGTAAAACCGATTTTCTCTGGCTTTTGTTCTGGCAGCACAGATGATCGAGCACAGATCAGGTCGTTTGATATTTCCTGATGGCGCTGAAACGGGTTTGGGAGGGTAATTAAGATCGGCTGATCCACTTGAGCTAACGATTCTGACATTTCAGCACTTCAGGAGTTTTGGAGCAAAGGATTTTAATTGAAACTCAAATGTGTCGAGTTTTTATCCGACATCAGCGTGCTTTGCATTTTCTTCCACTTTTATTTCTTCCGTTAAATCACAAAGCTGAGCCTATAAGTTATATTTCTTATACAATATTTGCTGTGAATGAGACCCTAAGTGATGTTCCAGCTGTGTGTGGGCGTTTTTGACCCCATGTGACCTCCACAGCCGATCTAAAGAAAGCAGTGAGTTTTTGCATCAAGAATAAGGGACGTATAAAAGTACTAATAAAAGTGCGATGAAATACTTTAGAAGTCTAGTAAATGTCTAGTTTTACAATCCCCAATGAGAAAAAGCTGGGACAGTATGAAAATGCAAAAATACAAATTAGGCAGAGTTCCTTAGATTTCCTTTGCCTTTTATTTCACTGCAGAAAGTAAAGAACCCAACATATTTCATGTTTGAAATGGTTCTGAAATATTTAGAACCGGAACTTCTGGAACTATATCTGTAATATTAGAACTGAAATGTTTAGCACAAAAATATTTAGAGTAGAAACTTCTGGAACTATAACCCTTGAAGCTGGAACTGCAAGGTTTAAAACTGGAACTTTTTATAATGTAAAATATATTTAAGGAGAACTTCCAGAACTGTAACCTTTACTGTTGGAACTGGTCAATTTGGACCACAAACTTTTTAATAGCTAAAGTATTTAGAACAACTTCTTGAACTATTGTATTTGATGTTGGAACTGTAAGATTTAGAAGTGGAATATTTTAGAACTAAAAAAATTGAAGAAAAACTGGAAGTATTCTTGTTGGTACTGGAACTGAAAGATTTAGAATCTAAACTTCTGGAACCTTTGGAACCTTACCTTTGATGTTGGACAACTGTCAAATTTTGGAACCAAAACATTTGGACCCTCTGAATTTATACATATTTGGAATGGCAGTGTTTAGAAAAGGAACTCCTAAATACCTTTTGGTACTGGAACTGAATGTTTTAGAATCGGAACTTCTGGAACTATTACCTTTGATTTAGGAACTAAAGGTTTAAAACAGGTTTTTTTTTTCTGGCCCCATGTTTTAGGAAAGTGTAGAAGGAGAGACAGTTATATCCTGTGAGTCAACAAAGAAACGCTTTCTGGCTTTTAGTTTAGGAATAAAACAACTGGTTTATTGCGTCTTCCGGGAAACAGCTTTCAAACTCGAGCGAGAGCGTTAGGAGATGAAAATCTTTCACGTCTTTTCCTGTGACGAATCTTCCTGTAGTAATCCCACGCCGCTGCGCTAAAGCGAATACGAGAAAGAGCGAATCAGAATGCCGAGGTCAGCGTAACGATTTCCAAAACCTGGAGGAGCGATAAAAGTGTGCACGGTGGCTTTATCCGGATCCCGAAGAGCCTGCGCCTGACTCATCGCTTTATTACACCGCCTACGCTCGACATCACAGATCGCTGCAGCTACACACGGGACCCGCGAGCCGGAACCAAAGCGGAGGAGTTCAGATGTAAAAGTATTGGATTTTCAATCCGTTTAATAAAACTGGGCCTGATTGGTTTTAATATGTGAACCCTTCACCCCGCTGACTCATCGTAACACTCAGAGCTGAAATACTCAGCATTTACATTTCAGCACTGATAGAATCAATTCTCTCTCTCTCTCTCTCTCTCTCTCTCTCTCTCTCTCTCACACACACACACACACACACACACACACACACACACTCTCTGTATAAGATCACAGGGTTTCATTTACATCCAGAACAGCATTACAGACTGTGAAACACTCACCAGCTGCAGGAGGGTTCCATTAATCCGCAGGACTTCATTCATAACTTTCAATTTTATGCCTTAGTACTAAAGGTTCCTGTTATAGTCCCGATATTCCCACATCTGGTATACAATGAACTTGGTTTTGCACCAAAGGTTCTAGTTTTAGTCACAGTATTTCCAGATCTGGCATAAAAATGAGCATGTTTTAGTACCAAAGATTCCACTTTCAGTCATAAATATTCTTTGATATTGAATAAAGTAAGTATGTTTTAGTAGGTTACAATTTCAGTCAAAGTATTCACACATCTGGTAAGTGTTTTAGTACGAAATGTTCCAGTTTTAGTCACAATATTCCAGATCTGGTATAAAATATTCATGTTTTGGTATCAAATTTTTAATTTTTCCAAAAAAGTCATAGTACCAACGGTCCAGTTTCCATCTCAATAACCCCAGATTAGTATAATATGGACATGTTTTGGCACAAAAGATTTTAGTTGTAGTCACAATATTTCCAGGTCCTGTATAAAATGCTCATGTTTTAGTACCAAAGTTTCAATTTCAAGTAAAAATATTCCTTAGGTCCGGTATATAATAAGCATGTTTTAGTACCAATGATTGACTTTTCAGAAAAATATTCCAATATTCCCACATTTGGCATAAAATTTAGTACCAAATATTCCACTTTCATTCCCAGACCCAGTATTAAATGAGCTTGTTTAGTATCAGTGACTGTAGTGTTAGACACAATTTTCCAAATCTGACATACAATGTTCATGTTTTAGTACTAGAGACTCCACTTTCAGTAAAAATCTGGCATAAAATGATGACATAATACTGAAGGTTGCAGTTTTAGTCACAATATTGCCACATTTGCTATAATATGAACTTGTTTTAGCACCAATCATTATAGTTTTATTCACAGTATTTCCAGATCCAGTATAAAATGAAGTTTTAGCACCAAGGTTCCAGTTTTAATTGTAGTATTCTCAGCAAATTAGCATGTTTTAGTACTGAAGGTTCCACTTTCTGTCAAAATGTTGCCAGATCAGCATAATATGAGCATGTTTTAGTACCAAATTTCCAGTTCTTATCACTGCATTCACAGATATTGTATGTAATGAGCATGTTTTAATACTTATAATATAATGCTTTAGTATTAAAGGTTCCAATTGCAGTCAACATATTCCCATATCCAGTATAAAATGAATATGTTTTAGCCCCAAAGTTTACAGTTTTTATCACATTTTTCCCAGATAGAAAATACACACAGTGGGGCAAAAAAGTATTTAGTCAGCCACTGATTGTACAAGTTCTCCTACTTACAAAGATGAGAGAGGTCTGTAATTTTCATCATAGCTACACTTCAACTATGAGAGACAACATGAGAAAAAAAATCCAGGAAATCACATTGTAGGATTTTAAAAAAATTGAATTGTTAGCATGGTGGAAAATAAGTATTTGGTCACCCTCAAACAAGCCACATTTCTGGCTCTCACAGACCTGTAACTTCTTTTTTAAAAAGCTTTTCTGTCCTCCACTCGTTACCTGTATTAATGGCACCTGTTTGACCTCGTTATCTGTATAAAAGACACCTGTCCACAGCCTCAAACAGTCAGACTCCAAACTCAACCATGGCCAAGACCAAAGAGCTGTCGAAGGACACCAGGAAGAAAATTGTAGACCTGCACCAGGCTAGGAAGAGTGAATCTACAATAGGAAAGCAGGTTGGTGTGAATAAATCAACTGTGGGAGCAATTTTAAGAAAATGGAAGACATACAAGACCACTGATGATCTCCCTTGATCTGGGGCTCCACGCAAGATCTCATCAAAATGACCATGAGAACGGTGAGCAAAAATCCAAGAACTACACGGAGGGACCTGATGAATGACCTGCAGAGAGCTAGGACCAAAGTAACAAAGCACAAGGCTACCATCAGTAAAAACAGTAACACTACGCCGAGAGGGACTCAGATCCTGCAGTGCCAGGGTGCCCCCCTCTGCCTACGACGCCAGTACATGTCCAGGGGCCCGTCTGAAGTTTTGCCAGAGAGCATATGGATGATCCAGAAGAGGATTGGGAGAATATCATGTGGTCAGATGAAACCAAAATAGGGCTTTTTGGTAAAAACTCAACTCGTCGTGTTTGGAGGAAGAAGAATGCTGAGTTGCATCCCAAGAACACCATACCTACTGTGAAGCATGGGGGTGGAAACATCATGCTTTGGGGCTGTTAATTTTGAAAATTTGTGGAGGGAGTTGAAAGTCCGTGTTGCCCCAAAACATCACTGCTCTAGAGGAGATCTGCATGGAGGAATGGGCCAAGATACCAGCTACAGTGTGTGCCACCCTGCTGAAGACTTACAGGAAACGTTTGACCTCTGTCATTGCCAACGAAGGATATGTTACAAAGTATTGAGCTGAACTTTTGTTATTGACCAAATACTTATTTTCCACCATAATTTACAATTAAATCCTACAATGTGATTTCAGGGATTTTTTCTCATTTTGTCTCTCATAGTTGAAGTGTAGGTATAATGAAAATTACAGACCTCTCTCATCTTTCTAAGTAGGAGAACTTGCACATCAGTGGCTGACTAAATACTTTTTTGCCCCACTGTGTATATATACAGTATATATATATATATATATCTACAATATTCTTAGATCCAGTGTATAATGAACATATTTTAGTACTAAAGATTCCAGTTTGTGTCATAATATTCCCAGATCTGACATAAATTGAGCATGTTTTGGAACCAATCTTCCAGTTTTATAGACAATATTCCCAGATCCGGTAAAAAATGAACAAGTTTTAGTCACCATTTTATCACCGTATGCAGGATACGGATCCTCCACCATACTTAACAGAACCATCCTTCTTTAAAAAATTTTGAGTGTTTGTCACTAAAAAGCTTTTTTTTCTCGTCTGATCCATGGAAGATGGTTCCAGTTATGCATCCAGGAGTTTGGGATTAAACATGGTTTGGAGATTGCAAATCTTCCCACATTGATGAAGGACTAAGGGAATTTCCACAGGTTGTGTACTGTTTACAGAATGAGCCAAGCATTTTTAAAAAAGCATGTTTATTGGACTTATGAATCCATGTCCAATTATGATTCATTTTACTGATTATATTATTCCCCTTTTCTGAAAATATTCCCTCAAAGGACGCCCGTTCAGTCCGTAACCTTGGCGATACGTTACGCTGAGCAGAATGAGCTTACGTCATCACGCCTGAGATTTATTAGCGGCGAATCCTTCTTAAGCGTGACCTTGGTCTGATTTTATCTCTAAGGTAGCGCTGTTCCATTACGGCACCAATTACCTCCAAATTGGGACGCCATACGATCGGAATCACGATCCCAAACTTCGGTGGCCTTCATCTCCGTGTAATTGTCCCCCGTCCAAGCTAACAAACGAAAGGACCGAGGCTGAGGAAGATAAATTGGCATCTTCCTTAGAGACGGGCGTGAGTCATGAGAAATTATCTGAGGTCCCGGAACGTCTGTCTCGTCCCTCGTCTGCGTGCTCGGAGCGTATCGTTGGAACCGATTAGCTCAGCTGGAAGAGCTTTAGATCCACAGAACGAGCCTGAGATCAATTCCAGAGCAGATGTTCAACAAACAGGGTGCATACGGAACGTCTTACACACAACGCTTCAGCTCCCATAATCATTTATTCATCAGCGCTGCAACTTTATTTCTGATCGGCGACTTTTACTCCTTTGCTCCTGTCACGAAGGATCGCTCCGAAATAAAACAGTGTCCAGATAAAAATGCACCAGTTTGGTTTGTTTAGCTCAGAGTTGATCTAATCCAGCGTTCAGCTGCTCAGAGCTTCTCCAGACAGAACGACATCTCAATCTTCTGCTGTCTCCAGCTAAAAGAACACTAGAACTAGTTTTTATACTGGTCACCAGTCCAGTACCAAATATACCAGTAATAAAAAAGTAATAAAAAATTATACAGCTTCCATATTCAGAACTTAAACCATTCATTTAATGTGTCAAAGATGCGTGATCCAAAACAAATTCCAGTTCCTGGACCAAAGTAACAGTATCTACAGGTCCAGTATAAAATGAGCAAGTTTTAGTACTGCATTTTACACTATTAGTCAACAATATTCCTACATCTGGCATAAGTTGATCACATTTTAGCTCCACTGGTCTTGGTTTTAATCAAAATATCCTAGATTAGACATACAAACAGCTTGTTTTAGTACTAAATATTCCGAAATCCAGTATAAAATGAGCATTCTGTAATAGCAAAGATTCTAGTTGTAGTGACAATATTTTCACATCTGGTATAAAATGAGCATAGCTTAACACCAATCAAAGTTCCAATTTTAGTCACAAAATTCCTAGGTCTGATATAAAATTCCAATATTCCTTACCAAACATTCCAATTTCAGTCACAATATTCCCAGATCCAGCATAAATGAGCATGTCACAATAGTAGCAGATCCAGTATAAAAACGGGCAAATTTTAGTACTGAATTTTCCACTTTTAGTCAAAATATTTAGTCAGAATATATCTGGCATAAGTTGAGCAAATTTTAGCCCCACTGGTTTCGGTTTTAGTAAAAATATTCCTAGATCAGACATACAAAGAGCATGTTTTAGTACTAAAGATTCCACTTTCAGTCACAATATTCTCAGATCTGACATGAATGAGCATGTTTTAGTCTCAAAATTCCAGTTTTAGTGATAACAGTACTAGATCCAATATAAAATAAGCATGCTGTAGCACTAAAGGTTCTAATTTTAATCACAATATTAATAAATCCAAAATAAAATGAGCATGTTTTAGTACCAAGGTCTCCAGTTTTAGCCATAATTTTCTCATATCTGGTAAAATCACAATTTACTCACAATATCTCCAGATCCAGTATAAAATGAGCAAATCTTAGTTCCAGTTTTAGTGACAATATTCCCAGATCTGGTTAAAATGACTAAGTTAGAGTACTAAAAGTTCCACTTTCAGTCACAATATTGTTAGGTCTGGCATAAGGTAACATGTTTTAGTAGCAAAGGATCCAGTTTTAGACAATTTTTCCACATCCAACATAAAACGAGCATGTCGTAGCAGGAATGGTTCCACTTTCAGTCACAATATTCCCAGATCTGGCATAAAATGATCACGTTTTAGCACCAGAGGTTCTACTTTTAGTGAGAATATTGCCAGATTCAATATAAAATATTAATGTTTTAGCACCAAAGACTCCAGTTTCAGCCACAATATTTAAAGGCCCCAGTATAAAATTAATGTTTTAATACCAAATGTTCCAGCTGTAGTCAAAATATTCCCATTTCCATTATAAAATGCGCATGTTTTAGTACTAATCCATTAGTCCATTGTGGCAATGATACATGTCCCCAATCAAAAGCTTCCAGTTTTAGTCACAGAATTCCCAGAACCGTTATAAAATGAGATTGTTTCGTTTGCAAATATTACAGGAACTTGGTGGTTTTTTTTAAATGATGCTAACCAGATGATGACTAAAGTGTGGCTAGCCTAGCCTAGTGTAGCATGTGGTCCATTTATTTCTAATTATCTCCGAGTTCATTTTGGCCGCACCAGCTCAGCTCAGCTGCTCCAGAATCAGAACCCGAACCACAGCTCAGAGAAATTCCTGCTTTAGATCCGACACATAATGAATAGGAATTTATAGGCGGAGTTACAGCACTGGACAGGTAGATGTGGGTGGAGCTACCTCACTAATTGTTTTGTAGTTAATTAATTGAGAGCATGACAGAGTCGTTAGCGTCAGTGTTTATCTGTATTGTTATTAAATCTCTCTCTTGCTTGTTAAAGCTCCTCTCCGTTCCTCAGAAGCTCTGCAGATCCCAGTAGAACGTTATTGATCGCTCTGAAGACAGAACGTAATTAAATGGAACAATTCGCCTGTGTAAAATTAGCCTGGGCGTCGTTAGGGCTGGATGAAGAGCGAGTGAAAAAAAAGGGCCGGTCTGCGCTGACTGATGAGGTGAACCAATTAAAAAGCGAGGAAGACAGAGATGAAGAAGAACAGAGTGTAGATTTATCTGAGCTAATGAACTTCTCAGCCTCCATAGATCTGATAAAGATCCTACAGGAACAGGAAGTGGGTCCAAAAGAAGAACCACGGCTTCATTTACTAATTATATAAAACTACAAAACATAAAAAGGTTTTAAAGGGTTTGTTTCTTCTCACGGATCTGATAGTGAGGACTAATTATCAATCAGACCGACATTCAAAACAAATAAACAAGAAGACAAACAATTAAATCAATGATCAAACACTTAAGCAAACAATCAGATCAGAAACAAACTGATTGTTACTCCAATAATCAGATCAATAACCAAACCAACAGTCAATCAATCAAACAAACAATGAGGCAAACAGTCAAATCAACAATTAGATCAAGAAACACCGGGTCCACAAACATGACAGACAAGATAAATACAATAGAGCGCACTCTGAGAGTCTCAGGACGAACAACAATAACACTAAACAGTCTCTGAATGAGCCACCAACAGCACACAGTCTCTGACACAGCCGCGGGCTCGGCGGGTAAGCGGCTAAGCGGCTAAGTGGCGAGTGTGAACCAGAGCATGAATGGCGGACCACAGTCAAACCAAGAGTCAGACACTCAACCAAATACTCAGACCAGAAACAAACTGACAGCTACACCAACATTCAGATCAATAACCAAACCATCAATAAATCACTCTAACAGTCAGACCGACAATCAATCAAACAAAAAAATCCTACACCAGACCAGCTAATAAATCGAGAATTAAACCAACAATCATCACTCCAAACATTAGACCAACATTCAAGCTAAAAATCAAACCAACAGTCACCAAAACAATAAAACTATCAGCCATACCGGTCAAACTAAGAAACAGTACAAAAATCAAACAAAAAATCAGACTAGCAATACAACTCAATCCCACCGACAATCAGAGAAACCGTCAACCAAACTTATCAGACCAATAATCAATCAATCAATCAACCAAACTTATCAGACCAACAATTAAACCAACAGTGAAACAATCAGATGTTTAGATATTCTGTGCTCTATCCTAGTTAATCTGCTGTTAGTCCCTGTGGGTTTGTTGATTGTTTTAAATGAAAAAGATACACCCCTTCTGCAGGAACAATGTGAATAAGGTTTAGGTGTTTCTCAGAACGAAATGGTTCATTAAAAATATGCAGAGCATTAACATTTAGAGAACCAATAAATCACGTCCTCTGAGCAGATTAAGCTGTTTTGTTTTATTTTTGCTGCACCTAAATAAGAAACGTTGCATGAATAGTTTAAGATCTGTCGAGGCAATGGTGTTCTAAAAGAGCTTTGATTAAGACGTGAGGGTTAAGAAAGCTGCTAGTGCTCTTCGTTTCATTTCAAGAACCATTCGTGACGAGCTCTAAATGAAGCCATTTGTGTTTGCAGAAAAATTCCTTCTCCGTATTAAACTCGTCCATGTAAGCGCTGCTGATGGACTCTCTGCGATCACGTCTGAAACAGTGCAACATGGGAACCACCGTCTGAAAACCATCAGCACCAAAAAGGGCCGTGATTGCAGTTTTGGACGGGAGTCAGCGCCGTGCAGAGGAGGAACGCTCCATCATAAAGATGATTTGTTTATCCTGAACTGGAAGGGAAATGCTACAAACGCAGAACAAATGTGCAGAGACACGGCCTTCTACAGCCGTACAGCCGTACAGCCGTATCTCACAGCTCCACGCCGATCAGAACCCGCAGGCTCCATTCATCATTTCACTCTCGCTCAAAAGCATCTGCCACAGACTCCTGGATCTGTGTGATCCCATCTAGGGATTCACACTCATCACAAATATCCAGCGTTCCACAGAACCTTCCACTAAACACACAGAGGAATGATGGCGATGCTGATGATGATGCGCTCGAGTTATCCGAGGAAAAAGGGATCTTCTGCTGAGCCAAATGGAAACGGATTAACAATCTGTAATCTGTTAATTTTTCCCCTCAAGGTTCAGCTTCAGCTTCCATTAACCGAGTCTCCAGTCTCCAAGTAGCACAAAAATCCACTGACAGTGCCAAAAAATGAAGTTCTATTGCCAAAGATGCCAGTGGTTCCAGTAATTCCAGTAAAGATTTCAGCTTTAGGGCCACAGTTACAGTTAGAGGAACAAACAACAAAGTTCCATGAATAAATCTTTATGAACAGATTCTCTACCAAAGATGTCAAAACTTTTAGTTCCGTCCAGTTAATGCTTCCAGTTTAAGAAACAAAGATTCCAGTTCTACAACCTCAAATCAGAAAAAGTTGGGAGAGACATTTCAGTATTTTGTTAATAAGCATCCGTTCCTGCTTTTCAGTCCTGAAACACATAAAAAAAAAGTTGGGACGGGGCAATTTAGGGCTAGTAATGAGATAAAAACATAAATAATGATGTGACGGCAATATCAGCAGGTAAATTTGAAGAGCAAAGATGGCCAGAGGATCTCCAGTTTATCACCAAATGTGTGAGAAAATGATTGAAATGTTTAAAACCAATGTTCCTCAAAGAAAGGCTGGAAGGGATTTATATATTTCTCCCTCTACAGAGCATAATATCATTAAACCATTAAAGGACTCTGGAGGAATTTCCTAAAAAGCCTAACCTGCAGAGGGGTGATCTCCGCTCCCTCAGATGGCACTGCATCAAGAACCGTCATTCATCAGTAGCTGATAGAACCACATGGGCAAGGGATTCCTTTATCAAGCCTTTACCAAGCTCTACAATACAGAGTTACAAAGGCAGCCAAAGGAATGTAAGGAACACTGCATGTTTTTTAAATTTGCATTTTCCACACAGTCACAACTTTGTCTGATTTGCAGATACCGGTTCTAGTTTGATTTGATCGACCTTTTGGAGTCTTTCGGACATTACGCACACTTTTTACGAGTGCAGATTCGACTGTAGATTTTGTTTATACTAACATTTTGGGACTATCAGCATTTTGATAGATGTGGCCAAGGGTTTTACAAACGATTTATTTGCAAATTTGTTCTGCTTGTGTTTCATCAATGAGGCACAGAGTCTGCAAACAGTACATAACAACCTGGACGTTAATAAATTGACGACTCACCTCATCAGAGGCGGGATACCAACCAGAGAGGCTCAGTTGGTACAGCAGTAGATCCCAATTCTGAGAGTCTCAGGTTTGTCGGTTACGGGGTTGGAGTGAGTTGGATCTGTTTGTATCTCATGACACCAACATCACGATGTCATGATAGTTTCAGAACCAGAATCAGACCTGGTTCCACTGAAAAAACTTCCAGTTCCAGTAACAGATGTTTCAGATTTAGTATAAACGATTCCAGTCACAGACGCCCTTCCAGTTCCAGTATGGCAAACTCTCTTGTTTTTGGACCGATATCCCCTTTCCAGTTCCAGTTTAAAAAAAAAACCCGACATATTGCTAATATTACAAATATTAATAATCAATAATATTATAAATAATAATCCAGTTCGGTTTTTGTTTTTATTTTTATTTTTTACATTAAACATAAAGTTAACAAAATTTAAGAAGAGAGAGTTTTTTAAAACTCTGGACTGGACTATTTTAACATTGAGCATTCTTTCTTACTGAGGAAAAAAGCCATGAATGCAAAAGAAAAACAGAAAAAGAAAGAAAGAAAGCCATTAATGTTAAAAAAAAAAGAAAGAAGAAAATGAAAGAAAAGAAAGAAAGAAAGAAAGAAAGAAAGAAAGAAAAAAGAAACTGGGCTATTTTAGTGCTCGGTGTGTTTAATGTCAGCCAGCAGCTTTCTGGAACAGGAATAGAAGTGCTGAGGAAGACGGAAAGGAAACAAAAACGCCTCTTAGTGCTCAGTGTGTGTGTGTGTGTGTGTGTGTGATCCATTACTCTGTCGCACTCTTTCGGCTGTCACCGTTTTGTTTTTTAATGTCGTCTCGCTCAAATGCAGCACGTCGTCTCTTATGAAAGATTCAGCTGCTTGCATTAAAATGTCCCCGGAATCTGAGACGTCGGGGACACCAGGACACAGACACAGACACAGACACACACACACACACACACACTCACACTCACACACAAAAGTGTGTATCCGTAAGCCTTATAAATCAATCACACGTACAAAAACTGTCATATTTCCTACAGCAAAACCTTCTGGATCTGACCTTATAACCCAACCCTTACATTATTTTACTGTGATTATACTATTACACCGATTACAGTGGGGCAAAAAAGTATTTAGTCAGCCACTGATTGTGCAAGTTCTCCTACTTAGAAAGATGAGAGAGGTCTGTAATTTTCATCATAGGTACACTTCAGCTATGAGAGACCAAATGAGAAAAAAAAATCCAGGAAATCACATTGGTAGGATTTTTAAAAGCATTTAATTGTAAATCGCGGTGGAAAATAAGTATTTGGTCAATAACAAAAGTTCAGCTCATACTTTGTAACATAACTTTGTGTGGGCAATGACAGAGGTCAAACGTTTCCTGTAAGTCTTCACCAGGTTGGCACACACTGTAGCTGGTATTTTGGCCCATTCCTCCATGCAGATCTCCTCTAGAGCAGTGATGTTTTGGGGCAACACGGACTTTCAACTCCCTCCACACATTTTCTATGGGGCTGAGGTCTGGAGACTGGCTAGGCCACTCCAGGACCTTGAAATGCTTTTTACGGAGCCACTCCTTCGTTGCCCGAGCGGTGTGTTTGGGATCACTGACATGCTGGAAGATCCAGCCACGTTCCATCTTCAATTCTCTCACTGATGGAAGGAGGTTTTGGCTTAAAATCTCACGATACATGGCCCCGTTCATTCTTCCCTTAACACGGATCAGTCGTCCTGTCTCCTCTGCAGAAAAACAGCCCCAAAGCATGATGTTTCCTCCCCCATGCTTCACAGTAGGTATGGGGTTCTTGGGATGCAACTCAGCATTCTTCTTCCCCTACATTTACATTTACAGCATTTTAGCAGACGCCCTTATATAGAGCAACTTACAATTGGTACAGTCTTACAATCCAAGCAATTGTGAGTTACGTGTCTTGCTCAAGGACCCAACAGTGGCAGCTTGGCAGGGGTGGAATTTGAACCCTTGACCTTCTGGTCCAGAGTCCAGTACCAGTTAACCACTAGGCTACCACAGTACCCTCCAAACACGACGAGTTGAGTTTTTACCAAAAAGTTCTATTTTGGTTTCATCTGACCACATGATATTCTCCCAATCCTCTTCTGGATCATCCATATGCTCTCTGGCAAACTTCAGACGGGCCTGGACATGTACTGGCTTAAGCAGGGGGCACGCCTGGAACTGCAGGATCTGAGTCCCTCTCGGCGTAGTGTGTTACTGATGGTAGCCTTTGTTACTTTGGTCCCAGCTCTCTGCAGGTCATTCATCAGGTCCCTCCGTGTAGTTCTGGGATTTTTGCTCATCGTTCTTATGATCATTTTGACCCCACGGGATGAGATCTTGCGTGCAGCCCCAGATCGAGGTAGATTATCAATGGTCTTGAATGTCTTCCATTTTCTTACAATTGCTTCCACAGTTGATTTATTCACACCAACCTGCTTGCCTATTGTAGATTCACTTTTCCCAGCCTGCTGCAGGTCTACAATTTTCTTCCTGGTGTCCTTCAACAGCTCTTTGGTCTTGGCCATGGTTGAGTTTGGAGTCTGACTGTTTGAGGCTGTGGACAGATGTCTTTTATACAGATAACGAGGTCAAACAGGTGCCATTAATACAGGTAACCAGTGGTGGACAGAAGAGCTTCTTAAAGTAGAAATTAAAGGTCTAAGGGAGCCAGAAATATTGCTTGTTTGAGGGTGACCAAATACTTATTTTAACGTTTGACCTCTGTCATTGCCAACAAAGGTTATGTTACAAAGTATTAAGTTGAACTTTTGTTATTGACCAAATAATTATTTTCCACCATGATTTACAATTAAATTCTTTAAAAATCCTACAATGTGATTTCAGGGATTTTTTTCTTATTTTCTCTCTCATAGTTGAAGTGTACCTATGATGAAAATTACAGACCTCTCTCATCTTTCTAAGTAGGAGAACTTGCACAATCAGTGGCTGACTAAATACTTTTTTGCCTCACTGTATATTATATTATTAACACCATTTATTGTTCAATTGTATGATAAAAAGAACAGAAATAATCAATTTATTCATCATAATTGGTTCCATTCTATCCTGCTGCTAAACTATCATCATCAGACTATGGGCTTCAGTCCTTACAGAGGAACAGAATTCATCAATAACTGTTTATTATACAGAAAACAAACACAAATATATCAATTGATCAGCTTTAATTTATTAATAAAGCAAGTTTATTTACATTCAGTAAATAAAACGCGTCTGATTTCTAAGGCAGGCTGTTACTAAGATCCACTGTTCTACCAGCAGAAGCCAATCAGAGTGAGATCCCGGTGTTAGAACCAAAGCACAGGATCAGCGCTATCATTTACATTCCTCAGTTAGTGATTCTGAATTAGTTAGATAAAGCTGGAGGAAGAAATAAAAAGTATGTTAGAAAGAAAGAAAGGCTAAAGAGAATACTGAGAAAGAAATAAAGAAAGAATGACAGCTTAATTCCAGCTTAAATCCTGGTTTGTAATTTAGGGTGATGAACCTCGGCTCACTGGAACCATCAGGCTGCTCATTAAGAGCTTCATCTAACAAAATTAAATCCAAACTAACGATTTTATAAACTTGTTATAATTCATTCCTTTTATTTGTATAATGATAACGGTGCTGGTTTTGTTGTGGTGGGTGTCGTTGCTATGGTTACGTGTGTATGGGATAGAGTAATAGTTTGCTATCAGCTAATACTGCCACTCCTAGAATGGCTCTCAGCCAATCAGACTGTGGCCATCTCTCCATCAGGACATTATTCCTCACACACACACACACACACACACACACACACACACACACACACACACGTGTCAGTATGCATGGTGTAATTATTAATCACAGACAAGCTGCTGTTAACCCGGCTCACCTACAGCTCCATTAGGAATGCAGAGCTTCTCCTACTTTGCTTCACCTGTGTGTGACAGGTTCATCTGTATTCCTCTCGCTCGTCCTTCATCCTCCTCCTCCTCCTCCTCTTCATCTCTCCGAACCCGGACACGTCCTCTCACAGAAGGAAGGAGGACCGAGATTGGTTGTTCCTTGTTTATGCCGTTCCTGTGGGCCCTATTAAACGGAAAATTCTCCTTCCATCTTATCTCCATCTATTACTGCGCTGCTGAAAGGCTCTTAAATAAAAGCGCACGTTTTGCTCAGTGAACGCTCGATATCGTGGAGCTGGATGCTACCATACACACTACTGATTACGTTACACACACACACACACACACACACAGCGGGTCCAGAGGTACACACACTCATGCTACAGCTCAGAAAGACTTACAGGTTCCACCATCTGAGAGTCGATTCAGTTTTTGGTGAAGGTGGAGTCTGAAACCTTTAAAACCTCCTTATGATGTAAACTTAAACCAAATTAAACCGGTTAACTTCAACTAACAACGAAGTCTGCTTTGTAACACTCCAACTTTGCATGGTAACACAAGCTGTGCTTCGTTTGTTTTAGTTTATTTAACGTTGCTTTCAGCATCAATGGCTGTTTAATGACAGACACAAGGTTACATTCGTAACACTCCAACATTGCCTAATTACCATATGACTGTGCTTCGTAACAAACAGTACAGCTATGGTTTGTAACACTCTAGGTATGATTTGTAACATTCTGCCTATTTTTCAAAACATGCCACCTATGTTTCATCACACTAAAGCTATGTATTAAAGCATTTCACCTGTGCTTTGTAACACTCCAAAAACGCCTCATTACACTACGACTATGCTTCACTCAAACTTTGTACATTCCACCCATGTTTTGTAACACTGCACCTATGCTTCATAGCTTTCTGTTTATGCTGCGTAACACTCCATTTGTTCTTTGTAACACAACAACTATGCTCTGAAAGAACAAAAGAGAGAAAGGAAGAGAAAAAGAAAGATGAGCTTTGTAACACTCCGACTATGATTCGTAACACTGTAACTGCGCTTCATAACATTCCAATGCTGCTTTGTGACACTGAAACTACTTTTCGTAACACTCCGGTTATACTGCACCGGAAATTCTAACACGCCTACTATGCCTCAATCCACTACGACTAGACTTCATAACATTTATGCTTCGTAACACAACAACTATGCTTCATAACAATAAACTATGGCTTATTATACTCTGGCTGTGCTTTGTAACACTCCATGTTTTGTAATGTTAGATCTGTGCTTAGTACCACTCCAGGTAAGCTTTGTGTTGTTCGGGTTACGCTCTGTAACACTGTGGCAGTTATTCGGAATGTTACACATATGCTTGCCACTGTCCGTGTTTTAGAATATTTATAATATTAAGGCCCCGGTAAGGATATAAAGCTATAAAGCAGGGTACTGAGTGTTTCTGACGTCTGTGCTGCAGAGACGGTGTGTTTGGTGTGTTTAATCCCACAGGTGGATTGTAGAACATTGGAGGGAGTGAAGTGTACACTCTGTAGGGGGACTGAAGGGAGGATGTTGAGGCGCGGTGATCTGGGATGCTGCTCAGGTTTTCGGTTGATGGGGTGTGTGAGCGTTTCTGTCGGAGGCCGATTACAGTACAGGGATGTGATGGATGGAGGAGGTTATACAGTCATATTTCTCCCACATTAATACTTTAACCCTTTAAAACCCAAAACTGCATCTGAGAACAATATAAGACCGAGAGGGCCAGAAAAGTATGAGTAAGAACTAGATCTACGAACTAAAGAACAGGAACTAAGAATCTACAATCTAAATATTAGGAAGACACAAGGACTAGAATCTAAAAATTAAATCTAAAAAAACTAGGACCAAATAATCAGAATCTAAGACTGATTCCTAGTTCCTGTTCTTTATCTCTTAGTACAAATAGCTTTGATTTGTAGATCCTAGTTCTTGGGTACTGTATTTTTGTTACTGATTTCTGTGTTCCACTGTCTCGGTTTCTTATTCACAGCTTATTTGGCAATAGTTCCTGTTTCATATCTACAGTTTCCAATGCCCAGTTCTTAGTTCCTGTTCTTTAGCACTTAGTAGCCCTAGTTTTGATTCCTTATTCCTTATTCTGCTGTAGTTTCTCATTTCTGAATTATAGTTCCTGTCACGCCCCCTACCAGCGCCGCTCCCGACACACGCAATCTACCACGCTCGTCCTCGCCTGTCTGCTGATCACCTGCACCTGTTCCCGTTTCCGACCTCCCTCCGCTACCATACATATACCACCACTCATTCACATTCACGCCGCTACACAACAAGGTTCCTGCCTCGTTCCAATAGCTCCCTTAAATAAACAAAGTGATTATTACCTGCAATTCAGCCTCCGTTCTCTCTCTCTACTGCCTGCGTTTGTCTCCTGACTACCACCGCCGTTACAGTTTGTGTAGCCGCAGCATGGAGACAGCGGCTAGTAGTCCCAGCCCCACCGCGACTTCAGCAGAGCAGATCGCCGAACTCCGCTCTCAGATCCAGGAAGTGGCCTGGGCGGTGTCTTTACTGGCGGACCATCAACGCTCGCTCGGCTCACTGGTTCCCTTGTTCGAAGAGCTTGCCCAGCGTGTCGCTCAGCTGACGCCACCTGCCGCCGTGGTGCTACCCGCCTTCGTTCTGCTTCCTCCCAGTCCTCCGCGGGAACATCAGTCAGCCTACAAAATCGCTCTACCGGGTAAATATGACGGCGACCCGGGCCGTTGTGAGGGTTGCATTCTGCAGTGTGAATTATGTTTCACCCAGGCACCACCGGAGTCCGACGCCTCCCGAATCGCCTTGGTAGTGTCCCTCCTCTCTGGACGAGCACTGGATTATGCCACTGCCATCTGGTCTCAACAAGGTGAAGAGGCAAAGGACTACGCGAAGTTCCTGACAGCCTTCCGCGCCGTGTTTCAGCATTCCCGCGAGGGAAGATCCGCCGGTGACGTTTTGTTCACTCTGCGGCAGGACCAGCTCCTCATCCCACGGCCCGTCTCTGTTCCTCGTCCGGCCCCTCGAGCCGTCCCAGGGGATGCCCGTGACCCCTCACCTCCTGCTGAGCCTATGGAGATCGGCCGCGCTCAACTCTCCGCCGAGGATCGACCCACACGCGTGCCAGGGACCACACACACACGCCACGGGTGAGTCGAAACCATCCTTATGCCTCCTTCGTCTTACCGGTGCTCTTGCGGCTCGCTCACACCGACGTGTCTGTTACAGCCCTGATCGACTCCGGCACCCAGGGGAACTTCATCGCGGAACGCCTCATCATTGAATGGAAGATCCCTTGCTCTGCGCTCAAGACCGAACGCAGAATCATCGCGGCCGACGGATGCCCACTAGGCCCGGGCCTGCTCACCCGCATCACTGCTCCTCTCTGCCTGGTTACTAGTGCCACTCACCAGGAATCCATCGCCCTGCTCCCGGTAAAGCCTCTCGCCTATCCTGTCATCCTGGGGCTTCCCTGGCTTTGCCTTCACGACCCCCTTATCTCCTGGTCCTCCCGCGAGATCGTCCGCTGGTCTCCGTGGTGTCATAACAACTGCCTGCGCCATCCGACTCTGCAAATCCACACACTCCCGCTCGCGGATTCCGTCCCTCTCCCGGACAACGTGCCTGAACAGTACAGGGACTTATCCTCGATCTTCGCCAGGGATTCACCTCCTCCTCTTCCTCCGCATCGTCCCTATGACTGCGCCATCGACCTCATTCCGGTGGCCTCCGGCCTTGTATCGACTACAGGGGACTCAATCGCATCTCTCGCAGTTACACCTACCCACTCCCTCTGGTACCCTCAGCCCTCGAACAGCTTCGCACAGCCCGCTGGTTCACCAAGTTGGATCTCCGCAACGCATACAACCTGGTCCGTGCCAGAGAGGGGGATGAATGAAAAACCGCATTCAGCACCAGCACCGGTCATTACGAGTATCTAGTCATGCTCTTCGGTCTGGCGAACGCTCCCTCCTTCTTCCAGGCGTTTATTAACGACGTGCTCCGAGACATGCTGGGCCGGTTCGTTACAGTGTACCTGGACGACATTCTGGTGTACTTGCCCGACTTCGCTACCCACATAACACACGTCCGCCAGGTGCTCGAGAGACTTCGCCTCTACCACCTCCGAGTCAAGGCAGAAAAGTGCGCCTTTCACACCCAGTCGGTGCGTTATTTGGGTTTTGTAATCTCCCCCTCCGGGGTGGCCATGGACAAAACCAAACTCTCCGCCGTCCTCGACTGGCCTTTGCCGGATTCCATCAAGCAGTTGCAGCGTTTCCTAGGATTCGGCAATTTCTATCGCCGCTTTATCCGGAATTTCAGCCGCACGGTGGCGCCCCTCACCGCTCTCCTACAAGGCAGCCCCCCCGCTCTCTCTGCTGGAACTCTGATGCTGAGCGGGCCTTCGCTTCACTCAAGTCCGCGTTCGTACGAGCTCCTGTCCTGGGCCATCCCGATCCGGAACGGGCCTTCGTCCTGGAGGTCGACGCATCGTCTGTAGGAGTGGGTGCCGTTCTTTCACAGCGTCTTGGCGTGCCCCCCAAGCTGCGACCGGTGGCGTTTTTTTTTGCACAAGCTCACGCCAGCAGAACGCAACTATGATGTGGGTGACCGCGAACTGCTGGCAATCAAGCTGGCCCTGGAGGAATGGCGGCACTGGCTCGAGGGATCCAAATATCTCTTCACGGTCCTTACGGATCACAAAAACTTGGAGTACCTCCGTTCAGCCAAGCGCCTCAACGCCCGTCAAGCTCGCTGGTCTCTTTTCTTTTCCCGCTTCACATTCGCCATCACTTTTCGCCCAGGGTCTAAGAACACTAAATGCTCTGTCTCGCAGCCTCGACCCAGACCCAGCCGATCCCGAAACGCCCACAACCATTCTCCCAACCTCATGTACCATCGGCGCGATACAATGGGACCTTGACCGTGAACTGGATGAAAGGCTCTCCCAAACGCACACTCCGCCGAAATGCCCGCAGAACAAGAAGTTCGTGCCCGCGGACTTCCGCGGCCGCCTCCTCGCCTGGGCCCACCTGTCCCTGTGTTCGGGCCATCCTGGGGAGACCCGGACCTACCAACTCTTGGCATCACACTACTGGTGGGAGAACATGCTCAGGGACGTGCATCGCTTCGTGACCTCCTGCAACACTTGCGCTCAAGCCAAGACCCCTCGCACTCTTCCGTCTGGCCTGCTCTGCCCTCTGCCCGTGCCGCAAAGACCTTGGTCCCACATAGCCCTCGATTTCGTCACGGATCTCCCTTCCTCCCAAGGATACACGGCCGTCCTCTCGGTCATCGACCGCTTCTCCCGTGCCGTTCGCTTCATCCCGCTTCCGAAGGTCACCACCGCACTCCAGACAGCGGAATGCCTTTTCGAACACGTCTTCCGGAACTTCGGCATCCCTGAGGACATCCTCTCGGATCGAGGGCCTCAGTTCACCTCTGCAGTCTGGCGGGCTTTCGTGAACAAGCTGGGCTCCACGGTCAGCCTTTCCTCGGGCTATCACCCTCAGACTAACGGGCAGTGCGAGCACTCGAATCAAGAACTCAAGAAGTTCCTCAGATGCTACTGCATGCACAATCCCCACGACTAGTCTCAGTTCCTTCCGTGGGCGGAGATCGGCCAGAACTCCCTCCGTCATTCCTCCACAGGGCTCACACCGTTCCAATGCGTCCTGGGCTTCCAACCTCCGTTCGTGCCATGGGATTCTACACTCTCGGACGCCCCTGCCGTGGATGACTGGTTCCACCGCGGCGAGGACGTCTGGTGTCAGGTCCACCTCAAGATCGACCAGGCCATCCGTCAATACAAGAGGCATGCGGACCGGCACCGACGCTCGGCTCCCGTCTTCCAACCAGGAGACCGAGTCTGGCTATCGCCAGACCCCGTTTTCTCCGCGTTTTCTGGGTCCTTACAAAATTGTTTGCCGCGTCAATGACGTCACGTACCGTTTACAACTGTCTTCTCACATGCGCGTCTCTCCCTCATTCCATGTCTCGCTGCTGAAACCCTGGTCCCCGGGCCCACTGGCGGAGGCCTTTCCTGCGGCACAGCCCCCGCTCGCCGGCCCGTCAGACACTTACACGGTCCACCGCCTCCTGGATTCCCGTCGGAGAGGTACGTGCCTCCAATACCTGGTGGAGTGGGAGGGTTACGGCCCCGAGGAAAACTGCTGGGTGGACGCCAAGGACATTCTGGATCCTCTTCTCATCCGGGAGTTCCACGCCGCACGGCCCGACCGGCCGGCCCCCCGGCCCCGCCGGCACAAGTCCTTCGAGGGGGGGTACTGTCACGCCCCCTACCAGCGCCGCTCCCGACACACGCAATCCACCACGCTCGTCCTCGCCTGTCTACTGATCACCTGCACCTGTTCCCGTTTCCGACCTCCCTCCACTACCATACATATACCACCACTCATTCACATTCACGCCGCTACACAACAAGGTTCCTGCCTCGTTCCAATAGCTCCCTTAAATAAACAAAGTGATTATTACCTGCAATTCAGCCTCCGTTCTCTCTCTCTACTGCCTGCGTTTGTCTCCTGACTACCACCGCCGTTACAGTTCCTGATCATTATGACCCACATTCTTATTCCCAGGTCAACATGCCCTAGAAATAAGGAACTGAAAACTAGAAACTAAGAACTTAAACCTAAAAATCAGATTGGGAATGGTACTAGTTACTGAAGGAACACAGGGACTAGGATGTAAAAATTAAAAACTAGGACCAAGTAATCAAAACCTTAGGCCTGGCAATAAGACTGTAGAACATAGGAATCAGGAACTACAATCTAGAAATTAGGTACTGGAGCACAGGAACCAGGAAGAAGGAGCTAGGAATAAAAACTAGGGGTACTAAGAGCTAAAGAACAGGAACTACGGTCCAGTAATTAGTCAACATCACTTAGAAATAAGGGAACAAAAACGAGAAACTTGGAACTTGGAGACAGTGGGAATTTAAACACAGAAATCAGAAACTGGAAAACAGGAACCAACAACTAGGACCAGATTATAAGAAATAAGAACTAGGAACTAGTGGCTAAGGAACAGGAGCTAGGAACTTGAAATGAGTTAGCATAAATAATAACCTGAGAAATAAGAAGCTCAAACTTGAATGTAGAAATTAACATACAAAGTAATCAGAATCTTAAGACCTAGGAATAAGAAGAACATAGAACATAGGAATCAGGAACTATAATCTAGAAATGAGTTACTGGAGCACAGGAACCATGAACTAAGACCTGGGCAATATAAACCGCAGATAGGAACTAGAAATAAGACCTGGAATATAAGTCAAGTCAAGTCAAATTTACTTATATAGCACTTTTACAACGCAGCATTGTCTCAAAGCAGCTTTACAAATATATTTGAGCAAGCCTGAGTCGACAGTGGCAAGGAAAAACTCCCCAAAGCTTACAGAGAAGAAACCTTGGGAGGACCAAGACTCAAATAGGGACCCATCCTCTTTGGGCAGCCAATATAAGAAGCTGAAAGTTGAATGTAGAAATCAGAAAGAGGAACATTAGGAGTAAGGAATTAAGTTTTGGGAATAATAAATCAGGAAAATAACCAGAACTAAAAGAGAAGGAATAGAGACTACAAAGTGCAGGGAAGATGAACCAGGAACCAGGAACCAGGAACCGAGAGAGTTCCTTCTAATTGTAAAAAGATCATCTTTGGTCAGTGTTTCATAGTCAAAGAGTTTATTATCATTTGCAAAGTAAGGAAGTTCTTTCTTTGCTCCTCACCAAGAATTGTAAATAGAAAAAGAAAAAAAAAGAAATATACAATGAAGCAAGAAAGAATAAACCAAATAACTAGTACAAAAACAACGTCCATGTGAAGTCCTCACTGATGACTGGGCATTTAAAGCTGCTCACCCTCTGCACTACAAGCTCAGGGGTGGACAGTGGCTGATGAGGTCTCCTCCCCTTCCTCATGTCCACTATCAGCTCCTTCGTCTGGTCCGTGTTGAGGGTGAGGTTGGTGTTCTCACCCCGTGACACCAGACCGGACACCTCGCTCCTGGTGGCCACTTCATCTCCGCCAGTTCATCTACGTCCTGTCACTGTCTTCGGTGAACTTCAGGAAGTTGTTGTTCTTGTGGTAGGTGACAGAGTCATGGGTGAACAGGGTGTAGCGGACAGGGCTGAGGACACCTCCCTGTGGAGTCCCGGTGTAGGTGGTGATACCGACTGAAGTCCTGTTGCCAGTCCTGACGGACCGGGGCCTGCCAGTCAGGAAGTCCAGTGGCCAGTGGCAGAGGGTGGGGTGCAGGCCGAGTGTGCTGCAGGAATTAAAACGAGCTGAGTAAAAGTTGTTCCTAAATGCTTTGCTTTAATGCAATGACCGTCTCGATATTTTTGGTGTTAGGTAGTTGATGGTGCATTTGTCACACGGTTCCGTTTTTGGGCAGGGTTTGATCTCTGATCTGGTTTATCCTCCTCAGCGTCTCCACTCTCTCTCTCCGTCAGACAGCAGAGCGACTCCATTAACCCGAAAAACCGAGCGGCAGAATTACGCAGAGTATCGATTCAATCGCAGCCCGAAGAACGTCAGCGACAAAAGGTGCCGAGAGGGCAGTTCTGCTAAACCAGCGCCCATTTATCTGTACTGCGACCATTCATCTAACACACACACACACACACACACACACACACACACACACACACACACACACACACACTCTGTACGTACACTCTGCTGTAAAGAATTCTGTGACGGATCGTGTATAAAAATCATATTTCAATTACAGACTGAAATTAAAAAGTTAATAGCGCTTGTAAATTTGAATTGAACCACACACACACACACACACACACACACACACACACACACACACACACACACACACACACACACACACACGAAAATCAATCACATCTGTTCTCCATTTCTCTGATTTGTTGCCCCTAAGGAACTTGTACCCGTTCTGTTAAAATCTGTACCCGGACCTTCTGGGCCCCTCTCGGATTCTGTTATTCTTCCATTTAAACATGTTTCTTAGTTTTATTTTTTGTTCTCCCCTTCATTTATTTGATTTGTGTAACTTTTCTTTTCTTCATAATAAGTTTCACTAATACTTTCTTACTCCTGTCTATCATTTTTCTCTCTTATTTCTTTGTTGTTTTTTTGTTTATTGTTTGTTTTGTTTTTAGTTAAGTTCTGTTCTGTTTCAGCAGTATTTCATCATCTTCCTTCAAATATTTCTGCTTTCTTTTCCCCTTGACCATAGTCGCCAAATGATGAACCATAACACACCATAACAACCTAGCAACCATCTGGGATACCATAGCAACCTCATGGCAACCGCCCTAGCAACCCCCTAGTCACAGCCTCCCAAACTCCTACCAATCACCTGCTATACCACAACGACGGCGGTACACCCTCTAGTAACACCCTAGCAACCACCTAGATACCACCAGCTACAGATACTCGAGAATCTAATGCCATCTTACAGGCTGACTTAGTAAAGGCCACATTGTTACTTATGGTGATGACTTTGATGGTGACGTGTTAGGCGTCCACAGACTTTTGGCTCCTATAGTAACAATAATAATACACTTAGAAATCCTAACCCTTCAGGAGATCAGAAGCTGGATCAGAGTGTTTAAAATAAACATTACAATTCATGACTGTGAAATTTCTTTCCGTGCCCCGGGCAAAAAAGGACCTGACACGGATTTACTCCACGTGGGGGGTAAGCGTGTTCCTCCCGCGGTGATCTATTTCTGAACTCTGCTGTGTGAAAATCGCAGCTCGGCCTCGCTCTGAATGGAAATGGATTTTGTAATTGTGCTCTTTTAGGGTGGAACTTTTCATCGACTGCTTTCTAAATCCGAATTTTCTGCCCCCTCTGAGGTCCTGAGTCTGAATCCTGCCCTTCATTAAGCCGAGCTCTTTTCCTGACTCTCATTACCAAAAACGCGCCTCTGTTTCACAACAATTATAACGCCAAGTAGTCCAGAGCATAATTACAAAAACACTAATTAACACTTCCCTAAGCGAATAATGGAGGCCTCACCCCCTCCTGCTGCTGGTGATAATGCTGCTTAAGGTACTTAACAAAAACAACAACAACAAATAAACAAACAAACAAAAAAGAAACATACCAAGAAGAGTAAATGATTTTTTACATTCATTTTTAAAATAATTGTATTATTATTTCATTTTCTTTTCCCCCCTCTTTATTTGTACCTACATGTTGTGTTTCTTTTACTTTCTTTTTTACTTTAATAATTAATATAAATGGAGAATAACATACATTATACATTTTTTTTTATTTCTGTCCATCTCTTTTTTTCTTTCCAGTTTTCATTTTTTTAATATCATACTTTAAATATACTCTTTCTGTCGTTCTTCCTTTCATTACCCGTTTTATGTTTTTATTTCTTTCCGTTTGTACTTTTATTTCTTTTTCCTTTTAATTTTATTAATAAGAATATTTAAAATGCCATTTATTTACCCTTTCTTTCTTTTTTCTTCTTCTTCCCACTTTCTCACCTATTTGTCTTTTTTTTGCCTTTCTGTCTTGTTATTATTATTTCCTTCTTTCTCTTACTGTTAACATATTTTCCAATTAAATATATTGTTTTTTTTTCTTTGTCTTCCTTTTTCTTAATTTTAATTTATTAAAATACATTTTAAATCATTGACTATATTTTTGCTTTCTTTCTTTTTCTGCCTTCTCTTTCTGACTTTTTGGACTTATTATTTCATTTTCATGATGAAAATTACAGATCTCTCACTTTTTTGCCCCACTGTGTGTGTATATATATATATATATATATATATATATATATATATATATATATATATATATATATATATATATAAAGTAAAGTAAAGTAAAGTAAAGTAAATATAAAGGCTATAAAGTGCACCGGGTTATAAGGCGCGATATCAATGATATATATATACACACAGTGGGGCAAAAATGAGAGAGGTCTGTAATTCTCATCATAGCTAAACTTCAACTATGAGAGACAAAATGAGAAAAAAAAATCCAGGAAATCACATTGTAGGATTTTTTAAAAATTTAATTGTAAATTATGGTGGAAAATAAGTATTTGGTCAATAACAAAAGTTCAACTCAATACTTTGTAACATAACCTTTGTTGGCAATGACAGAGGTCAAACGTTTCCTGTAAGTCTTCACCAGGTTGGCACACACTGTAGCTGGTATTTTGGCCCATTCCTCCATGCAGATCTCCTCTAGAGCAGTGATGTGTTGGGGAAACACAGACTTTCAACTCCCTCCACAAATGTTCTATGGGGTTGAGGTCTGGAGACTGGCTAGGCCTCTCCAGGAACTTGAAATGCTTTTTACGGAGCCACTTCTTCGTTGCCAGAGCGGTGTGTTTGGGATCATTGTCATGCTGGGAAGACCCCCCACGTTCTATCTTCAATGCTATCACTGATGGAGGAGGAGGTTTTGGCTTTAAAATCTCACGATACATGGCCCCGTTCATTCTTCCCTTAACACGGATCACTCGTCCCTTTTCCCCTCTGCAGAAAAAACAGCCCCAAAAAAGCATGATGTTTCCACCACCATGCTTCACAGTAGGTATGGTGTTCTTGGGGGATGCAGCTTTCAGCATTCTTCTTCCTCCAACACAACGAGTTGAGTTTTTACCAAAAAGCTTCTATTTTGGTTTCATCTTGACCACATGATATTCTCCCCAATCCTCTTCTGGATCATCCATATGCTCTCTGCTCTGGGGTGCAAACTTCAGACGGGCCTGACACATGTAGCTTACTGGCCTTAAGCAGGGGGGCACGCCTGGGCCACTGGCAGGATCTGAGTCCCTCTCGGCGTAGTGTGTTACTGATGGTAGCCTTTGTTACTTTGGTCCCAGCTCTCTGCAGGTCATTCATCAGGTCCCTCCGTGTAGTTCTGGGATTTTTGCTCACCGTTCTCATGATCATTTTGACCCCACGGGATGAGATCTTGTGCGGGGCCCCAGATCTCACAATTAGTGGCCGACTAAATATTTTTCTTGCCCCACTGTATGTATATGTATATGTATATTTTTTAATCAATTTTTAATCCATTTTAATTTTATCAAAATATACTGTTTGCTTTACTTATTTCCTCCTTTTTCCTTTTTCTAACTTTTAATATTTTTTAAATTTTATATAACTTTTATATATATTTATTATTGAAATATATATATATATATAATTTATTTATATATTTTACTTTTAAATATATTTTACTTATATTATTTTTTGTCTTTCTTTCTTTCTTTCTTTCTTTCTTTCTTTCTTTCTTTTCCCTTGTGACATATTTAGGTAGTTTTTATATTTATTAGGTTTGCTGCTGCAGACGTCGTGTCACTTCTTTCCATCTTATGATCGGGGTGCACAGACTTTTGCAGCCTGTATTTGGACCATTTTAATGATTGTAAGTTAAATGTCTAATAAATGGAGCAGGAGGTTCTGTAAGCTGTTTTATTAGATGAACTCTGGCTCTGTTAAAGCGTTACGCTATTTTACTTTGGAGGACTCGGCGTCCTTCCTCTCTAGCTCTTAAACGATGGGAATATCTGTCCAATCAGAGCTCCTAGAAGTGAGTGCCTTTGTTCCATGTGCGGTCGAGGCCGGTGTAAACGGAGCCGGATAAGCTCAGTAACTGGTGCTGATAAGTTTTAATGTTCACCATTTCCTGCAGTGATGCACAAAAACATCCAACTTAGCTGATAAGTGCAGCCTGAAATGCTCTTAAACCGTTTGTGTAACACAAACCTGCTTCAGAGCTCAGGTTATTAAGAGCTCGCCCTCTGCAGGACCGATCCTGAGCGCAGCTGCAGTAACCGCCTAATTTCAGTTGCTATTTTTATTGTATTATTATTATTATTATTATCGTATGGGAACAGCAGAGTTACTGGACGCGCTGAGCTGGCCTCGCTGCAGGGCCTTTTATATGACGGTCATTTTTCTAATCATTAATTGTTTTCATCTTTCCTTCAGTCCAACCCGCCATGCTCTTGAGCAGCTGGCACGACTTCATGATGTTTTATTCAAACTCTGAATCCGGAAAAGCCTACAGGACTCGCCGGGCTCAGATTCCGTCCCGAAGCGGAACTACAAAAACAAAGCTGCACTCTGAAACAAGTGTGACATGGTGAAATATTCAGACAATTTATTTATTCATACGGGCAAGGATGGCATGCATTGTTTAAGAGTGCCATTAGGTGATCGGGGACTCTCTTAACCCTTCAGTGCCCAAATAAATACCATCACCATGTCCAATATTTACATCCCAGCAACGCCACCGACAACAGATTCAGGAGACGACGCCTCCGGCCAGCTTCGGCCCGATGTTCTCACCTCCTCCTGGCGATCTTCAGATGAATTATTAAATCTCCTCACTCTCACCAGGTGACTTAACGGATTCAGCTTCCTGCCTGAGCTGCAGCCGATGTTGGGATGTTATAAACATTCAAAGATAAGGAGACCAAAAGTGAATTAGTTATTGATGATGCAGTGCCGTCTGAGGGAGCAGAGATCACCCCTCTTCAGTTTAGGCTTTTTAGGAAATTCCTCCAGATTCCCTCTGAATGCTTTAATGATATTATGCTCTGTAGAGGGAGAAATATATAAATCCCTTCCAGTCTTTCTTTGAGGAACATTGTTTTAAACATTTGGTGATAAGCTGGAGATCCTCTGATCATCTTTACTCCTCAGAGACTGGATGCTGCTTTGTATTTTACCAAATCATGATTAGGTTTTTTTTCCCCCATTAATCTCATTAATAGCCCTACATTGTCCCTGTCCCAATATTTTTGGAATGTGTTGCAGGCCTGAAATGCAGGAATGAATGTTTATTAACAAAATCAACATGGCATATCTTGGGTTCATACTGTCTGCAATGAAATGAAAGTCGAAGTAAGAAACGTAAGTACAGTAAGAAACTTTTTTTTTTTTTTTTTTTTTGCATTTTCCATACTGTCCCAACATTTTCTAATTGGGGTTGTAATTACACCTGAACAGAATGAGTCGGTTACCTAACTAAAGATAGCTTAAGTAGACAAACATAGTTTATATGTTTTACTCAAGCATATAAAAAAGCATATGGAGTGTGTGTGTGTGTGTGTGTGTGTGTGTGTGTGTGTGTGTGTGTGTGTGTGTGTGTGTGTGTGTAAACCTGTGTAAAACCTTATCCTGACTCTTAATTTACTTATTAATGTATTATAGCTTTACTGCTAGTCATTTGTGACAAGGTTGCTAATGCTAACGCTACTTAACTAATGCTAACGCTAGTTTCTCCTGTTAGACGTTATACTTAGTTATTAAGCAATAAATATTTTTTTTATAATGGCACGAAGAAGCATTAATTATTTTTAATTACATACCTGCACATATTTGATGCATGAATGTTATCAGCATGTATTGAAAATGTACAATAAAAATAAGCACTGTCCCACCATGTCACCTTTGTTTATTGATTATTTAGGTAATCAGATTTTATATACTACAAATTTTAGGGTAATTGGAAAAATAAAAATGTCTTCATGTAAATAAATATAAATACATTATTTTAAATTATTTACCTGCGCATAATTGACGCTGGAATTTTACCAGAATACACTGAACATATTTTTACACTAAAAAGAAGCACTATTCCAACTTTGTTTATTGATAAATCTAATTTAGGTAAATCAGTTGTTCGACAAATCAATTTTACAGTCAATGACAAAATAAAAATGTCTTTACATTAGTAAATATAAATAAAGTATTTTTAAGTCTTTGCCTGCACATATTTGATGCTGGAATGTTATCAGAACGCATTGAAAATGTTTTTACTTGAAAAAAAAAACGAATTGAACTTTGCAACTCAGCTGATCTTTTTTATTTTTGTTAATGGTTTCTGGTATTTGTACATTTTACAGTTTTGTGCAATCTGTGCACCCCTGATAAAATAATAATAATGATAATAATAATAATAATTGAAAACACACAACTGGCATGTTAACTTCTTACATTTTAAAATACATTTTTGATGACATTATTTGGTGGATTTACACTTAAATCTTACCATGTGGATTTATTACATCATTTTAAACAAACAAACAAAAAAAACCGAACACAAAACTGTCCCTGACCAGCACATTTTCGCGTTTGCATTTGCTTGACCTGCTGTCGGGGTCCCGATCCCCCTTTGACGTGGCAGTCATAACATTTCCGGAGGATGTTAAGTGTGAGACGTTCTCATATTACAAATATTATCTTTGTCGCAGATCTCTGTAGACGCTCTTATGGTCTGATCAGCGCTGCTCTGAGCCCTCTGAGAAACACCGAACACGTTTGTGGTTCTAAGAGCTTCCGGGTCGCAGAGCCTCCTGTTTAGAGCCGGTTCTGAAACAGGATCCTTTTTTGGGAGATCTGAAGTGGGGGAAAGGTACAAGTATCTGAACCCTAGTATTTAATAACAGGTTACACCTTCCTGTAGAGGCTGATCTGAAATGAGCTGTTTTTGTACAGGTTTTGGCCATGTTGGCCTTCCATAAAAACAGTTTCAGTAGACAGTAACAGAGAACGAATTAAGAAATAGTTCCGGGACTAAGAACAAATCTGAAACTAGGACGTAGTTACTAGCAGCCAAGAAACAAAAACTATAACCAGGAATAAAAAAAATGAGACCCAGGATGGGTTTGAACAGATTTTTATCCTAGAAACTTTTTTTATTAAGTAGAATAAATGAAGAACACTCTCACATGACATCATGCTTTTTCTCTCTTTTTTCTTGCTTTCGTTCTCCACTGAAAGCCTCGTAACATTTTTACAGGACTGTTCTCCGGTTCCTGCAGGGACCGGCCGCGCTCTTTAAACATGCCTAACGTGGATTAGCTCATATTTCTGTCATGTTTAATGAGTTTATTAGGTATAAATGCGTTTTCCACTCTGGTAATAATTTGTGCCGAGCGTCAGGACGGCGAGCGAAAGTCTGGAAGCTCAGGACTCATCTCAAATGAAATAAAGTCACGACGATCGAAAGTATCACGCTATAAAATTATACGATTAAAGCCGCCCTGCTTCAGTGATGAATCCCGGCTCGGACCCTGCAACGTACAGACGGGGCTCCAACAGCGATACGTAGGTAATCGCTCTGTGTGCTGTGTGTGTCTTACAGCCCATCCCGTTCAGCATTTGTGATAGATGTAAGTGTCAAAAGTTACCACAGAGCACTCAGGGTGTGTCAGACTTCTTCTGCTACATAAACACACACACACACACACACACACACACACATTCAAAGTACACACTCCACACACCAAACACACTAACTACTGGCTTGAAAATCTGAACAATGCCATAAGTATTGGGACACAAACCCATATGTGGCAAAAGTATTAGGGCAAGAAACCCACTTGTGGCCAAAAGTATTGGGACACAAAACCCATACGTGGCCAAAAGTATAAGGACAAAAAAAACTACAAGTGGCTGAAAGTATTAGGACGCAAACTCGAATTGGGCCAAAAGTATTGGGACAAAAAACCCACAAGTGGTCAAAAGTATAAGGACGCAAACCCAAACATGGCCAAAAGTATAAGGATAAAAAAATCACAAATGGCCAAAATTATTGGGACAAAAAACCCAAACGTGGCCAAAAGTTTAAGGACAAAAAACCCACAAATGGGCACAAATATTGGGACAAAAAACCCAAACGTGGCAAAAAGTACTGGGACACAAACCCACATGTGGCCATAAGTATTGGGACGCAAACCCAAACGAGGCCAAAAGTACTGCAACACAAACCCACATGTGGCCATAAGTATTGGGACGCAAACCCAAACATGGACAAAAGTTTAAGGACAAAAAAACCCACAAGTGGCCAAAAGTATTAGAACACAAACCGGAACGTGGCCAAAAGTATTAGGACACAAAACCACACGTGGCCAAAGGTATAGGGACACGAACCCATATGTGGCCAAAATTATTTGGACGTTAACTCACATGTGGGCAAAATTATTAGAATGCAAACGCGAACACGGTCAAACGTATTAGGACGCAAACCCAAATATATCCAAATGTTTAAGGACGAAAAACCCACAAGTGGCCAAAAGTATTGGGACAAAAAACCCAAATGTGGCCAAAAGTATTGGGTCACAAACCCACACGTGGCCAAAAGTATTGGGACGGAAACCCAAACATGGCCAAAAGTTTAAGGACAAAAAACCCACAAGTGGCCAAAAGTATTGGGACGCAAACCAAAACGTGGCCAAAAGTATAAGGACACAAAATCACACGTGGCCAAAGGTATCGGGACACTAACCTGTATGTGACCAAAATTATTAGGACACTAACTTGTATGTGGCCAAAAGTATTTGAATGCAAACGCGAACATGGTCAAAAGTATTAGGACACAAACTCACACTGAGCCAAAAGTTTTGGGACGCAAACCCAAACGTGGCCAAAAGTAACCCTAACCTTAACCTTACTGAATAAAAAAGGTTAAGAAATGACTCTCAGCCTTCTTTGTTTTCCATCATCTTTGTAAAAATGTAGTTTATTAACGACATTAGTATCTGTGATGATGTGCATTCATAGCTGTGAGTCCTTGGTTTGTTTGGTCACTTCAGTTAATAAAAAGTCGTTTTATAAACACGGCGTCAGCATCAGATTATGGCCGATTATCCGCTTCGCTCGGCCTCAGAAACACGGAGTGAATGCTAAACTCGCGCCCGAGAGCATCTGATGATCTGCTGGCTGTGGATCAAACCGATGAATCAGCGGCACCTTGGCAGAGGCGACCTCATAAACGTATAATGCTCATAAACATAACGACTCGGGACTTCAGAGAGCCTGGGGGAGCAGAGAGAGATGCTAAACAGGCTAACGGCGCTTAAAAAGCAATTTAAAAGCTCCGTCGCCGAGCTGAAGTGGGATTTCCATACTCGATGATGTCTAACGGCTGTTTCCGGCTATCAAAACAATCGATATTTTCTTTGATAGCTCGCCAAGAGACGTGCGGATTCGGGGCTCTGAGCATCTTTATCGCACAAGAATAAAGGAATTACACATAGATATCGCTCAGCATCGGCGGTTTCAAAACCGCATGTGGCCAAAAGTATTGGGACGCAAACTTACATGTGACCAAAAGTTTGGGACACAAAAATAAACAAAACAAATATAAAAGTTCATAAAGCTGAGAGTCCTTCGTAATCTCATGCTTAAGAATGTCCTTAAACTCACGAGCGCTTCCCAAAACACTTCGTAACTAACACAGCACTTAAACTCGTGCGTAAGTTTAAAAATGTTCTGACCCATTCGTAGCTCACTAAGTTCCGTGCAGTTCTACCTCTAAAGTGATAGAGGGTGTTCATTTTGCTTCAAGAAAACCAACAGTAAGTATTACACATAAGAGCGGGTCTGCAGTCAGGACCACGTTTTACCATCTTAACTTTTCAAAGAAAAAATTGTAATAATTTTGTTTGAATTATTCAAGATAATTTTGACATTCTTTAAATTAAAGACAGGCTACAGTTGAGGCTATAGCCTATAGGGTTTAAATGTTTTATATTTATTTGCCAAGAAAATAATAAGTCGTGTCGGAAATGGTGTGTTTTGCGGTGATGACAAATTTCAGTTTTTCAGGACAAAAAGATGTCAGGATTTACTTAAGCTTTCTTCTTTTAATAAAAATAAATAATGTGAACATTGAATTCTTTTTAATAAACCTACTCCATGATCTACTCTCGCCAGTCTTTGTTTCCATGGTTACGAAATAAGCAAGATAATAAACAGATATCGCAGGATGTGCCTGTAATAGATAGATAGATACTTTATTAATCCCGGAGGAAATTGAGGCCTCAGTTGCAAGTTACATAAATCAAAGTCAAAGAGTAAGTAATAGTGCACACTACAAAGATTTACATCATACATACATATGGTACACGTGATACAAACGAAGGTGCTATTTCAGTTAACACTGCAAAGCTAGTATGGATTATAAGTCACAGTTGTAAGATAAATTATAAAATGAATTAAAAGTGAATTTAAAGTATACAGTGAATTTTAGAGTATACAGTATAAAGTGAACTACTGTACAATATACGAAAATGACGGTAATGTTGAGGACGCTAATACAGTATAGTTCAAAAATGTACAAAAGTTGTACATAAATGAACAAAAATCCTACATTCGGTGCCATTTGAAGCTGTTTTTTAATAAATTATTCACTTTTGAATAACATTTAAGTTTAAAAATGAAAAATCTCCCATAGAAATGCACTGAGGTGATGTTTAGATTCAATCTCAACAGGCAAAATTCAAATTGTAACTGTTATCGAAGATGTAACCCCACACACCCACACACACACACACACACACACACACACATACACACACACACTAGGGCTGCAACAATGAATCGATAAAATCGATAATTATCAATTACTAAAAGTGTCGACAACGAATTTCAATATCGATTCGTTGTGTCACATGATTTATGTGTCCCTCCCCTTGTCATATCCGCTTACGTTACTTGCGGCACTTCGTCAACGCGGGAAAAAAAAAAATGCGAGCGATTGAACGGAGCGAGGCGGAGCCGGCGCGGAGGTAGCATTAAGAAGAAGGTTGCCAATCGTCCCGTATTGTCCGGGACATCACGATTTATGGGCAATTTTGACTTGTCCCTTCAGCTCCAGTCCCGGATTCCAATCACAGCCTCATTGGCCAATAACAAAACTGATACAAACTCCCGGGTGTAGTAGCTACGTTAGTGACAGACCTGTGTGTGTGTGTGTGTGTGTGTGTGTGTGTGTGTGTGTGTCAGTGCTGTGAGCGGAGCCTTATGCTGTCAGAATGAGCAGTGAACCTGTAAAGAAAAAAGACTTTGCAATTATAAAAAAGAGCGGGTACCGCAGTAAAGTTGGCTTGCGGTGAGCGATTCGGAGCTTTTTCGTCTTGCATTCCATGATAAAGTCACTTTAAACTGTGATTAATGCTACATTTGGCTCGTCCTGATTTGTGAATTCAGATGTCGTCATCATCTAAAGTGAACTCATTCGGTATTACATTTTAGGGCTTTATAACTTCTAAAGGTGACCATTAGATGACTGACACCTGCAGTAAAGTGACCAGGCTGATTTGTGAAACTTTTCACAGTCTTAGTTCTATCTGTACGTGGCTCCTATAAAGTGCGAGGACGGAAAATGATAACACGCGAAATAATTAAGCCTTTAATTTAACTCCCCATAGACCATCCAAGCAGGCCGTATAACTTCAAAAACTGATCATATAGAGAATCAGCACAGGTTACAGTTATCCTCCATCAGTTCTGAAAGATATCACAGATATCATTGTGTCTAATAGGCAGTTATTTATATACTGTGTATTATGTGTAGGCATTTTCTGATTTGTGAAAGCTTTCATACATATAACTTTGTCTAAGAAATTGTTGTAATGATATTATTTATTACTTTTAGGCATAATCTGATTTATGAAAGCGTTCACAGATAAAATTTAGTATAAAAAGCATTTATTTATATAATATTTATGACTTTTAGGCATTTTCAGATTTCTGAAAGCTTTCACAATTCATTTACTGAAAATTATTATTAATAAATATTATATATATATATAAAAAAAAAAAAAAAATATTTATATATATATATATATATATATATATATATATATATATCAGCTGCTGGAGGTAAGCACGCACATGCGAACACACCTGGAGGAAAGTGTCCCTTATTGGGGGTTGAAGAAGTTGGCAACCCTAATTAAGAATGAAATAAATTCTACAAATGAAAGCTGACCGACGCAGAGAAGAAGGTTCGGCTTAAGTCCTTCACACAACTAAACAATGTGTAACATGCAACACTGTCGGAGCGTCTGTTCTCTGCGGCAGGAAATATAGTCTCTAAAAAACAGAGCCAGCTTTAGCCAGGAGCATGTTGACATGCTAACATTTTGGCATTGCAATGCAAAGTTCCTAAAGAAAGAGCGTGAATGAGTTTGTATGTAGTGTTTGCATCAGAGATGCATTTATTCTTCTTCATTAACATAAGATAAGATAGCCTTTTATTATCCGACAGAGGCAAATTATCTTGTTACGGCACCAAGAAGGAAGAAACAGAAAAAATACAAGTATACACACTATTATTTAATTTGTTATTTTAATTTATTAATAAATGTAATTTATTATTATTCAATTATCACTTATTTGCTCTGTTATTCAATGTTATATTTCTGCATAAAGACATATAATTACCACTTTTATGGTACAATAATGAGAAAATGTTTGTAAATCTCTGATGAACTAGGTACATTTTCCTTAAGTTTGGAGTCTATGAAGGATTTTGGGAAACACTCAAATGTTTTGTGTTCTTAAAATTGTTAGGAAATCGCTAAGATTAATCTTGAACATTAACACACCCCATATCTACTGTGCCTAAGCCGAAAACACTTAACATCGTAAAGTTTCAGTATCTAAACAAAATCAATTAAAGATAATTGTTCTCTAGCTTAAATAATTACAGTTAATTAAGGTAATAAAATAAATTCTGTGTGTTCAGTGAGGACTGATTTTGAGTTTAGACCCTGAAGGCTGTTTGGTGGACTCTGACTGACACACACACACACACACACACACACACACACACACACACACACACACACACACTGAGCGCTGTGTAAGATAGATGAGCCGCCCACGACTGGATAAAAGGTCAGAACCATCTTCTAAGAGTCGCCTCGGCTCGTCTGGAGTTGATCGAGCGACT
>JAJAGP010000239.1:113882-138882 GCA_025084515.1 Ancistrus triradiatus | reverse complement strand
TGGAGAAGCTACAGGGAGCTAACTCTGGCTGAGAGGAACCACCGGAAAGTAACGCCGGCCTGGAGAAACTACAGGGAGCTAACACCAGCCTGGAGAAGCTACAGGGAGCTCACGGTAGCTGGGAGGAGCCACCGGAAAGTAAAGCCGGCCTGGAGAAGCTACAGTGAGCTAACATCGGCCTGGAGAAGCTACCGGGAGCTAACGCCGGCTGGGAGGAGCTACAGGGAGCTAACACCGGCTGGGAGGAGCTACAGGGAGCTAACGCCGGCTGGGAGGAGCTACCAGTAAGTAACGCCGGCCTGGAGAAGCTACAGGGGGCTAATGCCGGCTGGGAGGAGCCACCGAAAGTAACGCCGGCCTGGAGAAGCTACAGGGATCTAACTCTGGCTGGGAGGAGCCACCGTAAAGTACTGGCGAAATGGAGAAGCTACCGGGAGCTAACTCTGGCTGGGAGGAGCCACCGGAAAGTAACGCTGGCCTGGAGAAGCTACCGGGAGCTAACGCCGGCCTGGAGAAGCTACAGGGAGCTAAGTCTGGCTGGGAGGAGCCACCGGAAAGTAACGCCAGAATGGAGAAGCTACCGGGAGCTAACACTGGCTGGGAGGAGCTACCCAGAGCTAGAAGCTAGATCTCGCAGTACATCAGAAGATCAACAACTTACGACGTGGGCGCAGCTGCATAGCCATTTTCCAGTGACAACCACGAGTGCAAGAGTCCTGCAGGTGAAAACACCATCAAAAAGGGTAATCCAGCGCAAGGAAGAAAAAGCCAAAGGATAATCCAATGGGGTGAGAACGCAGCAAATGGTAATCCAGCGAGTGAAACCACAACAAAAGATGATCCAACAGAGATGGAGGTAAGGCGATAGCAAATCCAGCAAATGCAAACAGATGTGACGCAGTGGGGAGAGCGTTCTGCATAAGTAGTGTCCGTAATCAAAAACAAAGTGCGTTTCAGGTGCGTCCGCGGCCATCATCCCTGCATGTGGGATTGTGGGCGATGTAGTCTTTCCTCACCCACGGAGGCAAAATCCTACTTCGGCCGCAGAACGCAACAAAAAATAATGTAATATTACTTTTATAGTTAAAATAATACAGAAGAAATGCTTTTAATTTAATCACTTCACTATTTTATGCTATAAAAAAAACAACAAATAAAAAGAGATCCAGGAGAATTAAGGAGGATTAACTCCTAACTTATCGTTTAGTCGTTTAATTTTACTCTTAATCTTACTCTGTTTTTTTGTGTAATTATCTTAATCTTAATCACTAACGTGCTTCATTATGTTTTATTCTGTGTGTGGGGTTATAGTAAAAGCACATTTTTAAAATATAATTTTCTGTTTTTGTGTGGTTTAAAGTATAATTAGCTATAGTTTGTTTATGCTGAAGAAAAATACACCATTCTCTTACACTGTAACATTTTTTTATTTGAGGCCAAACCTTTTCTTACTTTATTGTTTTCCCTTTCTGTCCCTCTTTCTTTGTTCTCTCTCTCTCTCCCTCTCTCAGAACTTTGGAACTTTAGTCACAGCAGGTTATCTAGTTTATTTATCTCTATTTCTTACTTATTTACTTGTTTTTTACTTTTATCTCTCTTCTCTCTCTTTGTTTCCTTGTCATTCTATCTCCTGTGAATTATTTCTGCCTTTTTCCTCTCTTTCCTTTTCTTTTTGATTCTTTCTTTCTGTCTATGCTCTCCTTTTGTTTCTTTGTTGCAGCTGCTCTTTTCTTTTAGTCTGGAGATTTTTAGGTCAGTTGAAGTCTTAATTTTTATCGTCACAGGGCAGAGCATCAAATCTCTTTTTTATTTCTGTTGTTGTTTTTTCTTTTTGGCTGCACTTTAGAGCGTTGCTGTCAGAGTCTCAGAGCTGAACAGATTCAGTCCTGAGCTGGTGAAAGCTGAGAGCGTCTGCAGCGTCTCCTCTGTAACGATTCGTACCGTCAGCAGGAGTGTCTGCACAGCCTCAAAATGAAGAGCTACCAAAAAAACAAATAAATCATGATCTGATCAAACCTGGAACCGATCGAGTCTATTTGTTTTATTACGGCTGTAATGGAAAAAAGTTCCGAATGTCCTGCTTTTGCATCAAAATACGTACGCAAAAAAAATAAATTTAATTTTTTTTTATCCATAATGACCTGCAGGTCTCGCTCTGGACCTCATTTGGCCTCGGCCTCGTCCCGGTCTCGGGGTAAGGGGGACTCGGTGGAGTCCGATGCGCCCCCCTGAGGTAACGTTAGTGATATAATGATAACTTTATTTCTATGGTTACTGAATATGAACAGTAAATTCAAACAGAACCAATCTGCACTCTGATTGGCTAGCAGGGAAAAACAGGTTCCTGCTCTTCTCATTCAGGATCCAATCAATGAACCCGATTTATTTATAATAGTCTGACGTTAAGATTGTAAGAAGCATTTTCACCTTTTTGCACTTTCGCTTTATTTAGTTGGTATAGTTTAGGATCCTTTTAGTTTGAGGGCAGATTGAAATATTATTATGATGATGAGTTTATTTTCATTTAATAAGAGATGTTTAGAATGGATGGTGTTGTTTATATTCAGGTGACTTTATGTGGTGATTCTGATTAAGTTTGAGAGAAGAAGGGAAACGGAATCAGCACCATCATGTACTTCCTAAAGTCACATTTCCTTAGTTTGACTAAGACTATAATGTAATATAATAATTAATCATCATTTTAGGCCCTATATTGGATTATTTAATGTTATATTTTGCTAAATATATGATGTTAATATTATTTATGAATATATCATGTATAATTAATGATAATGAATGTAAAGTGAATTACAAGCTAATTTTTTTTCCATTTTCTTTTTTTTACTCTTGTATGATGAAAAAAAAATCTTACTCTGGTCTCTTGGTCTGCTTCTTACTTGTTGACTACATGACTCACCCACGTACTGCTTCCCTCCTCACCCACGGCCTGACTCAGTGCTGTACCTCATACGCCACTCGCCTCGCACTGCATTCCTTACCAACTAATTTACCTTCTTTCCTACCCGCTTCATATCATATGACCTAATAAAGAATTTTCAGCTCATATATGTTTGAGCTGAAGAAAAACACAGGCTCTTACATTGTAACCCAAAACAAAATTACCGCTTCATTTTTTTATTAACTTACTTATTAACTGTACTTACCAGTTTGTTTTTATTAGATATTGTACTTCATGTGTAATGTGATACTCACTTTTTCTCTTTTTTTCTTTCTCTATCATTTATTTTTCTAACCTCTTTCTTTTTTCTGTCTCTTTCTCTCCCTCTTTCTTTTCTTTATTTTTGTTGGTCCTGTTTTTAATTCTATGTGCAGAACTTTTAATTTAATTAAGTTAATTAATCATGTCACATTTATTTCTTACCTAATGACTTGTTGTTTCTTATTAACTTTCTTACCTAACAGAGCTGTTATAATCATTATTAAAATCATTACTGCAGTATAACCTATCACTTATTTTAAAAAGTTAATTGTTAGCCTTTAATTAAGAAGTCACTTGTTATATTCCCGGGTAATCACCGTAACTCAATTCTTTTTTTGTCTCTGCTTTCATATTTCAGTTCTGTTTTTACTCTTCTTCTTTTTCTTTCCCATAGATGAAACTCTTAAGTGGTTTTTAAAAAACAGACTCACAGATGTCTGGTTCCTGTCCGCCCCCCCCCCCCCCCCCCCCCCCCCCCCCCCCCCCCCCCCCCCCCCCCCCCCCCCCCATTTTCTGCTTCTTAAACATCCAGAACCCCTCATAAAACCTGAGAGGCAGAGGAATGAGCTCTAAAACAGCACCGTTCTACATCACTCTCACACACACACACACACACACACACACACAGGATTTAGTGCAACATGCCTGAATGGGGCAATATAACGCCTACTTACATCCCATAATTCACTCTGAGTCTCAGAAGCTGTCGGCTCTGTTCAGCTTAAAACAACCTGCTTTAATTTTTATAAATATTAAAAAAATATTAAAAACAGGTTTTATCTACATTTACTTAGCTAACCTGTTTGTGGTGTCTCAAAACATGCTACGTAAATAACATTTTAACTTAAAATATGAAAAACGCAGAAGACATAAGAACATAAGATGTTTCACTAAAAGGATTATTACAGTGTATAAATCATTTTAAAAATTAAAATAGTTATACATACATTTAGGTAATAATTATATTTTGATATTTTAAGGTGTAATATAAAACAATTGATTCATTTTATAATATTTAAAATAAAGTATTTATAATTTTGTTCATTTTTTCACATAAGAAAGTCTGTTCAGCCTAAAATGATCTGCTTTTAATTTTTATAAATACTAAAAATATTACTGACTCTTTCTGTTGCTTTCTAAGAACATGTTATTTCAGTAAAATACAGTATTTTTAAAAATTTGTCTTAAAATAAAAATAAAATGATTTTATTTATTAATTTTTCTGATTCTGTAATAATAATAACAACAATAACAATAATAATAATAATAATAATAATAATAATAATAATAATAATTGTTGTTGTTATTATTATTATTACCTTATATTTTAATTAATATCGTTATCAATATTAATATTGTTGCTTATTATGTAATAAACTATTGACTATCAAACATTATAAGATAATAATAATCAAATTATACAATATTAGCTTAAAAATATATATATTTAAAAAAATAAAAAATTTAAACTTGAAATTAGAAATTCGAATTTTTGCATAAAAAAAGAGAAAAACACAATTAGAAAAGTACAGAAGATATAAGAATAGTTTCATGTATAGGGCTGTTACAGTGTATGAATAATAAAAACAAATTAAATAGCTATATATGGTATATTTGATTTTATATTTAATATATTTATAATTTTGCACATTATCTTCACAAATTATTTCTTTTATTACACATTATACTAGTATATTTTTATTCTCTTTTTTTCTTCACTGTACATTAATTTACACTTACTGATGTCAACTTTATATAATATATTATTATATAATAATATTTTATAATAATATTTCACCCTCAAGAACCTTTTAGCTCATATCTAACTTACTAATATCACAACACAAACCTAAGAAGTATTAAATACATCTAAAATCCTCTGTGGCAGTGAAAGTAGCTCAGTGAGAACCGATTTCACCCACAAACCCAAATCTCTATGACCAGAATTAGCCTCCAGCAGGAGTTAACCATTAAAGCCCCAGTTTTAGGGGTTGATGGTGCTTTAAAATAAATGGAGGCTATAAAAGCTGAACAGACTCAGTGGAGGCAGAGGAACGTGTGGAGCGTAGAACCCGAAATCCAGGAGGTTAAACATCCAGACCTGCTCATAAAAAACAGCATGTGGAGGAGCGAGCACCGGCAGAGGCCTCGGGGACTTTTATTATCAGCGTTTGAGAGAGAACACACACACACCCACACGCACACACACACACACACACACACACACGCACACACACACACACACACGCACACACACACACACACACACACACACACACACACCCACACGCACACACACACACACACACACCACAACTGTGCTCACGAGCACCAACACACATCGCACGCACACAGCACGACAGAACACACAGCTGGCACCACATGCACACTAACACACATCAAACAAGCACACACTCAGCAACGACACACACATCAAAAAAAAACAAAAATAAAAAATGCGAATTCAGAAAAAAAAAAAAAAAAAATAAAAAGCAAGAAAAAAAATAAAAAAAAAAAAAAATCGTAGTGAGAAAAAAAAAAAAGTTGAAAACAAAAAATAAACAAAAAATAAAAAAACATAAAACTCGAAAGAAAAAGAAAAAAAAACAAATAAACATAGGAATCAATCTGAAGAAAAAGCAAAAACAAACATCAAACAAAAAACCAGGCAAAAAATAAAAAAACAAACACACACAAAATAAAATAACACAAAGCGCACAGCAAATGTTCAAACCAAGAAGCAAAGAACACACCACATCAAAAAACACCAACCACGCAAATAACGACCGACAAAACACCAAGCGAGGCAATCACACACACAGCCACTACGCACACACACACACATCACTAACACACATCAACATCAGCAGACGCCACACACACAACGCACGCACACCCCCACACGCAACAACCCACACGCACCACACGAACACACACACACACGCACACAAACACACACACACACCACGCACACGCACACGCACACACACACCCCCACACGCACACACACACGCACCCACACGCACACCCACACGCACCAAAAAATAAAAAACGAAAAACACAAAAAAAGAAAAAGAAAAAAACAAAAAAAGAAAAAAAAAAAATATCGTTTTTATCTCGATTAAAAAATATAAGAATAAAAGCAAAAAACACAAGAAAACAGCAAACCTAAAGAAAAAAAAAACAAAACACAACAACACACGACACAAAAAAAAAAACACAAGCAAACCACAACACCCCAAAAGCACACCACACAACACACGCAAACCCACACACACACACACACACAAGCACACCCAAACCCACCCCCCACACGACCACGCACACCCACACGCACACCCACACGCACACGGCCACCCACACGCACACCCACACGAACACCAACACCCCCGGCCCACACGCCACCCACCACACACCACACCCCAACAGCACACGCCACACACACACGCACACCAACACACCACACACACACCCACCCCAAAACCCACACGCAACACCACCCACAGCACACCCACACCACACCCACACACACCCCACACACAACACACGGCACACGGCACACCCCCCACACAAAACACACACCCACACACACAAACGGCCCACACCCACACGCAAACGCACACCCCACAACAACACAAACAACACACACGCACACAACACACGCACACCCACACGCACACCAACACGCCAAAAACACACACACACACACACGCACACCCACCACCAACACAACACACACACACGCACACCCACACGCACACCCAACACGCACACCCACACGCACACCAACACGCAACGCCACCCACACAACGACGCACACACAAAGCACACCCCACCACACACCACACCACACCCACCACACACCACCACACACCAACACACCACCACACACACACACACACACACACACACACACGAACACGCACCACACACACGCACACCCACACACACACCCACACCACACACGACACGCACAACCCCACCCAACACACACGACACACACGCCACACCCACACAAACACACACACACACAAACGCCACGCACACACAACACACCACACGCACCACACACACACACAAGCACACCACCCACACCACACCACAACCACACAACACCACACACACACAACCCACACGCACAACACACCCACACAGAACACACCACACACACACACCACACACAGCACAACACACCACACCCACACCCACACGACACGCACACCCACACCCCCACCCACACACACCACACACACGCATACCCACACGCAACCCACACACACCCACACGCCACCACCCACACCCACCCACACCACACCCCCACACGCCACAACCACACGCACAACACATTTACGTGAGAGCAGTTCTGGAATGGAAGCATGGATTAATGGAGCAAGTTTAACAACGTTAACCACCTCCAAAAACCAGAACTCTTAGTGTGAGGACTGGAAATGGTATTTTTTCGTAAATAGGAATTTTGATCGGATTTTCCTCCTGAGCTTTGACTGACAGTACGTTTTTTATCCGGGTGGTCAGTGGGGGGAAAATTAAACACAGCGATCGATACCACTGGTAGAGCCGAACTGAGCGTAAATTACTCTCTAATTACTCCTTGAATTTTAAGAGCTTGTGAGAGTCCGGCAGTGGTTGTGGTGTGTGTGTGTGTGTGTGTGTGTTGAATGTTGGAGTGTGGATCTAATGAATTCAGAAGAACGGAGGATGGGGTCTCGTAATGTCTCTGGTGTCTTCATCAAATAGGATAGAGCCAGAGAATGAAATTCATTACACAGGCCCACACACACACCACACCACACACACACAAACACACACACACACACACACACACACACACACACACACACACACACACACACACAATCGATCTCCTCAGAGCCATGACATGAAATCAATCTGCAACAGTTCCTAATAAAGTTGTGGGTTCACTCCTCATCTCTCTCTCTCTCTCTCTCTCTCTCTCTCTCTCTCCCTCCCATAATAAGAAGTTCGGGAGGAACCTCCACCCTACGCGTTCTCCTCCGTTCTCCATCCACCTGCTTTGTGAATTTCAATAAATTCACCCACGTTTTCACCGTAACTAGCACCAAATAATTCCTCATTTCTCCTCAGTGAGGAAAGAAATAAAACCATTTTTACTTTTAAGCTTTTACATGTTTTCGTTTCTAAACACCTTCATGAATTAACTCCAAAAGAAATGTTTGGACCTTGGGTCAACGAAGCAGGACGTTAATATAATGCAGGCTCAAGGAGAACATGCCAAACCCCACACAGGATTGAACCCTGCCAGCAAATCTGTGATACACCATCACGGCTCACTGTATTATTACTGCCAAAGTCCAATTTATCAAAGTCTGATTTTCCTAACCCACATTTGTGCAAGAGATTTCTGAGAATCTCAGGAAAAGAGACGGAAAAAGTTCAGAAACACTTCTTGATCAAAGCATCAATAGAGAGTCAATAGAAAGTCCCAGAAAAAAGAAAGTGGGGGAAAGCTGTAAAAAGTTATACAAAATACAGTAAGTCCTTGACTTACGCCGCAGATCCGTTCCTAGGTGGCGTCGTAAATCGATTTTCGGTGTAAGTCGGAACATACGTACATACTGTACGTAAATAACATGCTGTAAGCACTTATCCTATCCTAACACAGTAATTATCAAAAAACGAGCCGCGTAACCGTGTATTCTTCCGCCGCGCACACCAAACACGAAGTTCGCGTTATGACATTTACGACGCAAAACCACTTAAGTGTGAAACAAGGCTTTATACAGTAAATGGGAGATGTGTCGTAACCACGAAACGTCGTAACTCGAGACCGTCGTAACCTGAGGACTACCTGTATACTATAGCAAAAGATGAAGCCGATATGAAGGGACTCTGGAAATTAGCTAATGGCATTGCTACAAACACACTACGCCGGTAGCCCCGATTTCTAAATACCGATTAGCGTTTGGAATAAACAGAAAACAATTAAGAGATTATAGACACACTGTAGAGATAAACAGTGTGCACACTTTGCAGATTCAGTGCAACTGACTCAGGGTTGCCAGATTTCCTTGCCACTGTCGCCACTTACCACAAGCTTTGGGATTATTCCTAGATGTTAGAAGATAATCTAACATTGTAAAGCTGCTTTGAATGCTCTATATTGACTCACTTGACTTGAGAACCGTCTCTAAAGAGTTTGGACTCCAAAAATCCACAGTCAGACAGTTTGTGGTCGACCAACAAAGATCACCCCAAGAGTGAGGTGTGTAATAGTCCACGAGGTCACAGAGGAACCCAGGATAACTTCTAAGCAACTAAAGGTCCACCATCGGGAGAACACCGAACAACAACAACAGTGTGCATGGCAGGGTTACAACGGGAAAGTCATAATTCATATATAATAAGTTAGCATTCATAAAAGCCGTATAAAATTCCCTCTGAACGCTTTTGCTGACGGACTGGTTTTCTGGCTCTTGACCTTCGCGTCACCCAGAAGAGAGGAAGTGAGCGCCGCCCGACGCATCAAAGAGCCAGAGTCCATCTTTGATCAGCTTCTTCTCTCATCTCCCAATAAATAAATCAGAAGTCAGAGCCGCCCAGGAGGAAAAACCCATCGACTGACCCAGGCCTCACTTTTTAATTCGACATTAATGCCATGTGTTGGTCGCTTATTTAAACTCGCCCATCTTAAACCCTCTACATGGAGGCTGACTCCCTCATGCAGGCCGGGGCAGGCCGGGGCACTGGAGGGTCCCACTTACACAGCCTTAGAGATCTAAGACTATTTTAAGCTTTGTTTGTCTGAGTGTTGTGATGTATCTTTTTTTATACAGGATTTATTTTTTCTCCCAGTGATTCCATGACTTTGGCTTTGATCTGGTTGTAGATTGTGAGGATCTCGTTCTCAATAATGCCTTTCTTTCTTTCTCGTTTTCTTTTCTCTTTAGCATTCATTTCTTTCTTTCTTCTTTTCTCGATCATTAGGTGTAAGGTGGATCATGATCGCTGTCTTAAGTCAACTCTACTTACACTCAGCTCTACTTAAGTCTCGGCTCACACAAACAGTGAAGTGACCATTGCCTTCTATTGTTTAGAAGGCTTGCCAGGGAAAAGTCCTAAAAGCTGTAGAATTATTTTTCCTCCAGAGGCTCTGGGAACCTGGTTTGGGTACTTGGCATCATGGACTCCAGAAACTAGAAAAGGGTGGTTGCTGGATCTTAAGTAAGATGATCATCCGACATATCCAGGTCAACACAGAAATGTTCATCAATCTTCACACATCAGGTCCTGAGAGCCCGGGTTTGGCCTGTGTTTTTATGGAAAGTTATGATGGAGTGCCACCCTGAGCCCTTACCTGTGCCCAGTCATTCCCAGATTAGACTCCAGACCCTTCTAAGCAGGATAAGTGGGGTGTAAAACAGGACTTTGCTTTGGTTGACAGATTTTCACTCGACAGAAAATCTAAAACTGAAGCTCATCGACTCCCATAAAGCAGGAGAACCTTTAAAAGATCTAAAGTCTTCCAGAACTGTGGAACGTGTTCATAGATTGGACCGGTCTGATCCGAGGCATGTGCGTTTCCTCACCACAAACACACGGCACTTATCCTGACGAACACGCTTCGGTCACGGCTCAGGTATTTTCCATACACTCAGCGTGTGTTTGTGTGTTTAGGCTCGAAGAACATTTCCATACCGCCGACCAAAACGACACGGACCTGGCCCCATGCCCCGGGACGCTCAGCCGGGATTAAACAAGCGACGGATGAAAGATGTGAAACGCCTATCGCCGCTGATGGATCGGAATTAAACAGCGTGATGTTTGAAACAAAGCAGAAAGAAAACGGGACGTCTCAGAACAGGAAGATGGACTGCAGGACGTTCTGGCAGAAGATGAAGGATTAGCTGTTTATTGAACGTTTCTATGCGTTGCTAGCAATGGAAATAAAGACGTGTAAAATTAAAACTGATTCTAAAGCCACTCAAAGTGATAAAAGACAATAAATGTTATAATAAACTTATATTTATAGTTCTGCTTTTTAATTACCCAGGTTTTAAGCTAAAGCACGAGCACAAAAGGAACAAAAACACTAATTAACAATGATCAATTTGAAATAAAACACAATATGAAAACATTTAGTACAGCCCTTTACTGTACAATAAAGTCATTCTTATCTTTGAATCTTTTATTTATTTAAAACACTTAAAAACAACAAAATTAAACAAGAGTGAAGCGTTACTGAGTTTTCTGCCTTGCAAGATGCAATTCTCTTTTCTGTCAGCAGGTGTCACAAGGGTTTGCTCATGCAAGTTTTCTGTCATTCAAACATGAATTAGATTACAATTACTCTGACTTTTATGTAATTGCAGACAGTATAAACCCAAAATATTTCATGTTTTTACGGGAGATTGAGAGTCTCTGAGGAGTAAAGATGATCAGAGGATCTCCAGTTTATCACCAAATGTTTAAAACAATGTTCCTTATAGAAAGGCTGGAAGGGATTTATATAATTCTCCCTCTGCAGAGCATAATATCATTAAACCATTCAAGGAATCTGGAGGAATTTCCTAAAAAGCCTAACCTGATGAGGGGTGATCTTCGCTCCCTCAGACGGCACTGCATCAAGAACCGTCATTCATCAATAGCTGATAGAACCACATGGACGAGGGATTCCTTTATCAAACCTTTACCAAGCTCTACAATACAGAGTTACATTCACAGATACCACTTAAAGCGTTACTGTGCTAAAAAGAAGCCTTATGTTATAACCATGTCCAGAAGGGGCGTCGGCTTCTCTGGGCTCGGAGGATCAGCGATGGATCATCATACAGTGGGGGAACGGGGACTGTGCTCAGAACCATCAGTGTAAAAGATTTTTTTTGGAACAAAGAAAAAAGGACCAAAAGCCAGGCTCTGGCATGGTATGAGGGCCCTTGGTAAAGGTCATTTCCACTTCTGTGATGCAGCATTAATGCAGAAAAGTACCCTGAGATTTTAGAGCAACATAAGCTGCCTTCAGGACGCCATCTTTATCAGGGACGTCCAGCATTTTAAACAAGACAAATCAGAAAAAGTTCGGACTGAAATATATAAATATATAAATCCCTTCTAGTCTTTCTTTGAGGAACATTTGGTGATTAACTGGAGATCCTCTGATCATCTTTACTCCTCAGAGACTCAGGCTTTCCTGGAAGCTGCTTTTGGATCAAATCATGATTATAATCACCTGTTTGAATTCACATCAATATTTAGGTTTTCATCTCATTACTAGCCCTAAATTTCCCAACTTTTTTTGCAGGCCTGAAATGCAGGAGTGGATGTTTATTAACAATAAAAAATGAAATATCTTGGGTTCATACTGTCTGCAACAAAATAAAAGTCAAAGTAAATGTAAGAAACACTGTGTTTTTTTTATTTCCATTTGCCATACCATCCCAACTTTTTCTGATTTGGGGTTGTATTAGCCTTGGATTCCGATTGGTGCTGAATTAGGTTCCTTTCTAGAATTGCTAACAGAAAAAAAAAATTCAGGTAGATTGACAAAAGCTAAAGTAACGAGTCAGTTCAAAAAATGTAGTGAATGAGAAGTACAGCTTTATCTTTTGAAATGTAGTAAGTAAACAGTAATAAGTTACAGAAATAATCAAGTAAAAGTACAGATACCTAAAAAATACAAGGAACAACATCACTCTGGTTGAACTGGTTGGCGGTAGATGTTCCTGTGCCTCTCTCATCTTCACTTAAAAAAAAACCAAAAAACAAAAACAAACTTCAATACAGTGAAAACCCTAAGAGGTATTAATTAGATTAACCTAAGACAGAAACTCTCATTCTTTCGACGTTTTTGCTACACATTCAGTTTTGCCCTTGTCATTTTGTGCCAAAAAGCCTCTTTATCCAAAAATGCGGTTCTGCACAAACTCAATTATGAAGCGGCTTCTTAATTTGAGGAGCTTTAAAGCCACCAGAAGCCAAAGAATGAAAGAAGTCTTTAAACATATTTACTGAAAAAGTGCAAAACCAAGTTATGGAGGTTTGGAGGTTTGCTGTAATGTGTGCTGAGTAACTGGGGATCAGTTCCAAATATAAGAGGGTATGATGGTATGAGTTTAAATCTGCATTTTATTTGATGTAAATAATCTCTATATGCTGAAGGCGTCTGTCAGAGCTTCCATGAATCAGTTGTTGTAAGTGCTGGAGAAAATGAAATGCTCCCTGGTTTCTCACTATATTGAATAAATTCTTGGCCAAAAGCGATACAAAATATGAAAGGTAAAGGAATTCAGATGAATCCTGTGATTAAGGCAGAACTCAAAGCCTCAGACTAATCTTACATTGTGTATCCAGATCTTTTTATTTGTGAGTGATTTCCGAGGTTACCCCTCGCCCCGTACAGAACACACTGACCTCATTCCCGATTTATCCAAAGCCAGAGGAAGAAGATTGTGTGGATGGATCCTCTGCGGGGAGTCGATCAGCCACTACAGTTCAGATGATGCTGTTCTGTCATCCATCAGAGGACCTGTCCGGCTCCCCCCCGCCCCTCCGCCGTCCTTCATCCAGCTCACATCCACAGCCGAACCTCTGCAGAGTTAGGAGGCTGTGCATTAAAGAAGAGAAAAATCAAACCAATCCTCAGCATGTGGTCTTTATTTATTAGAGCTGAGGATAAAAATTAGATCATCGCTTATTTCCTAGTGCATTGCTCTTTCACTCTGTTCATCTGTAACGATGGATAACTCACAATCTGTTACGCTCCGTAACACTCACGCTCACTAACTATCTGCCAAGCTCCACTCATACTGTAACACTGCCACGCTGCACTTTCACACTCAGTAACACTGCCACATAACACAGTTACACACACACACACACACACTGAAACCCTCTGCCATGTTACACTCTGCTACACTTACACACGGAACACTGCCATGTTACACTTATACAGAGTGATGCTCTGCCATGTTACGGTCTGTAACACCTATACTCACTACCTGTCTGCCATGTTACAGCGTTATACACAATTAGTAACACTGTTCCTCGCAATTACATTTACACTCGTTAACACTGCCATGTCACACTCACATCCTGTAACAATCAGCCACGTTACACTAATACTTTAACGTTGTTGTTACACTTACACACTGTAACACTTCTGTGTTACACGAACACTCTGCCATTGTACACTTACACCAAGTAACACTCATACTGTAACACTGCCACATTACACAGTTACACTCTGCCAAGTTGCAGTCTGTAACGCTCATGCTCACTAGCAATCTGCCATGTTACAGTGTTACACACAATTAGTAACGCTCCATCTTACACTTACACTCTGTAACAATCCGATCTGCTATGTTACACTAAGTAGTACTATAATGCTGCATTTACACTCACAGTCAGTAGCACTCTGCCATGTTACACTGTGGTACACTCACCCTCTGTAACACTCACCATGATGTAACACATGCCATGTTACACTCCCAATCTGTAAGACTGTAACACTGCCATGTTCATACACTCTGTAAATACCCTTACAATCGGTAACACTGTCATAAAATGCTGTTATACACAAACACTGTAACACTCTACCATACTACAGACTCAGTATGTTACACTCACCTTTGTCATGTTATACTTACACTCAGTAACACTCTGCCATGATTTGTTCACACTATTTAAGGCTGCCATGCTGCACTCAAAACCTGTAACAGTCTGTAATACTCACACACTAATGCTCTGCCATGTTACACTGTATTACACTCACACTCTATATGACACTGCCATGTTATACTCACAACGTGTAACGCTCTACCCTCCTACATGCTGACTGTATCAGCTCTAACAGGTTATGCTCTACACTCTGTAACACTCCGACATGTTACACTGAAGGTATGGAAATCTCCTGTACTGTATGTCAATCTCACTCACACTTGTCTTTCACTAGTGCATGTTACTAGAACAGCATCCATTTACAGAAAGTACTACTAATGAGAGTTTTAATTACAACTGATTTATTATATGATGCGATTTTATAACCCTCCATAATAAACCTAATAAGTCCCATAAGTTCAGGAGGCTGTAATGCAGAATGCCCAAACAGTGCCCCCGTGAACAAACCCTTTTTGTCTTATTGATTTTCTGATGGAACACTGTAAATATCTTTATCTATCGATATCATTTGCTCTTATTACAGATGATTGCAGACACCGGGGTACCAAGAGTACTGCCTTAAAGAAAGGAGCTGCTGGGAAAAAAAAGAGACGGTAATGACTTTGTAATTTTCGTGTTCTATTGTGGAGACGAGATTAAGCAGGTGGGCGGGGCCTGCGGAACCATAATAACGATCCGAACGCATTAATTAGTCGTTTAGCTGGTATGAAAATAACAGAACGGCCTCACCAGATCAGAAGAGAGGAAGAGACGACACTTTAAAAGAGAAGAGACCAAAGACCACATGAAAAACAAACACAGAGACACAAAGAGTGTGTGTAAGAGTGAGTGTGTGTGTGAGTGAGTGTGTGTGTGTGTGTGTGTGTGTGTGGAGCTTTAAATTAGCCCAGTGAGAGCTCAATGGATTTTCTTTTTCAGTAATCACATTTGTGCATCGCCAAACACAGCGGGGACTTAAAAACATCATATATAATCGTATATATAGTAGGTTTTTACAACATCTTAATCATTTTATTCTCGTACCGGCGGATTATATTTATATATATATATATATATATTTTTTTTTTTTTTTTTTTTTTTTTTTTTTTTTTTTTTTTTTTTTTTTTTTTTTTTTTTTTTTTGGCCGCTAATCGTTATTTAGGAACTTTAACAGCATAACCGGCTTGTGTTCCTTCAGTATTAGCCATTAGCTAATAACCAGAGTTGCGTCTTCGTCGCATTAGTGTGTGGTTTTTTAAACTTTTTACAGTCTTTTCCTCACTTTCTTCTGAGACTTAGTTTTTTAGTGACGTTTTGTGGTATTAACTTGTATTAACGCTTTAATCGAGCATTGCATTGGACCATCGGCTGCAGCTGAACCAGATCTTCACTCGGCACCCCACAACACCACCCGAAGCTAAGTACCTTTAATTAATTGTACTAACATGGCTTCTGCTGTGCTTGTTCCCTGTGGCGAGTGTCGCATGTTTAGCTATTCTTCCTCCGTCATTAGTGTAAATTTTACTTGTGATAGGTGTAGGCTTGTAGCCAGTCTGACGGAGAAGATTGTAGTTTTAGAGACGCGCATTCAGACATTAGAAAAGGCTAGCTCAGCTAGCTAGCTCAGCTCCTAGCTTAGCAGATCTGGATGCCACAGGTGAAGTTAGAGCCCCGGGAGAGTCCTCGCAGCAGGGCAAGTGGGTGACGGTTCGGCGATGTAGTCGTAAGGCTAGTCCACAAGAGCACCACTCTTTACCTGTTCACATGTCCAACAGGTTTGCCCTCCTCAGTGAAACACCCACTGAGCAGCCTGTTGAAAGAGCTCTGGTCATAGGTGACTCTATTTTATGACACGTGAAACTTGCTACCCCTTTAGGGACACCAGCAGCTAGAGTTCTCTGTATCCCCGGAGCCAGGGTGCCGGACATTGTAACGAGTCTTAGTGAACTCGAGAGCCGCAGATTCTCTAGGATAGTTATTCATGTAGGGGCTAATGATATACGCCTTCGTCAGTTAGAGGTTACTAAGGCTAATTTTGTAGAGGTGGTTAGATTTGCGAAGGCGATGTCCGATGCTGTAGTGTGCTCTGGCCCCATCCCAATGCGGCGAAGTGACAAAGCCTACAGCAGGTTATGGTCGCTGAACTGTTGGCTGTCCAAGTGGTGCTATGAAAACAATGTGGGCTATATAGACAACTGGACAGCCTTTGAGGGTAAGCCTGGCCTTTTAGGATGGGACGGTGTCCATCCCACTCAGGAGGGTGCTGCTCTCATCTCCTGCAACATTGCCCATAGTCTTATGGCCCGATTGGTTAGGGGCTGACTATCCAGAGCAGGGGTCAGGCAGCAGACAGACCGGCTTAACCAACTGTTTGTTGGTAGCCATGCACCGTCACCCAGAACTCACATTATTGAAACTGTGTCTGTTAGCCACATCTGCCCTAAACGTAAACGCTCTCAAAAAGTCTGTTTTAATAACCTCATTAGTATAAACACAGATAGCTGCCAAAGAAATAACAACATTAGACTAAAGCTAGGATTACTTAACATTAGATCACTTACAAACAAAGCAGTGATTGTAAATGAAATGATCACTGATAAACGCTTACACGCTCTGTGTCTCACTGGAAAACTTGATTAAGGACCTGATGACTATTTAGCCTTACATGAAGCCTCCTCCTGGATACGTGCTTCTAGTTGCCCTCGTCCTATGGTCGTGGGGGAGGCATAGCCACAATTTTGACAAGAACTTAGGTGTTTACAGCTAAATCTCCATTACAATGCTAATTCTTTTGAATACTGATTCTTTATGTGACTGATCCATCGTTAATGGAAGTCAAAACCAACACTCTTTCTCTTTTTCAGCTTATCGGTGCCCTACACTTTTTGGCTCACTCTCGCTGGCCTCCTTGGACTCAATTCTTACTCTGGTCTCCGCTTCTGTGGAGCTTGTCCCGGATCTACGCCTGCCCTATTCAGAATTTTCTTTCAGGAATTGCGAATCTTTTCTTTCCCGCTTACTACTGTCAACAATAAGGCTTTAATTTAGGTGATTCACTATTCACTTTGACAATGATCAGGAAATCCACTAAAATTGCTTTCGAGTCCCATCTTAAAATCCATGGGTTATCACTCAGAATGTGAATGGGACCAACTCCACCGCTGGTAATCATACTATTAGATCTATATTTAACATTTGGTATCCCAATATAGATAACCTTGGATGTTTTTCCCCGCAAAGTGATTCGATTTCAGATCACTACTTTTAGTATTTGAGATCTCTAATAAATAAAATCCTTCTGCCTCGTTATCACACCAAGCGCACTATCACATCTGCTACTCCAGCTGTGTTTATTAAAAACCTACCAGACTTGAAATTTAATACACCTACAGAGATCAATCATCTTGAGTGTGTAAATGACCAATTAGAATGTGTGCTTCCCTCAACCCTGGACACGATTGCTCCTGCTAGGGTCAAACACATTAGGGAAAAAAGGCTAGCACCATGGTAAAATGACAACACCCGTACCTTAAAGCAAAGAACACGGCACCTAGAGCGCAAGTAGAGACATAGTAAATTGGAGGTGTTAAGATTGCTTGGAGGGACAGCATGGCAGAGTATAAGCATGCCCTCACTAAAGCTAAGGCTGCATACACCTCTTAAATCATAGAGAAAAATAAGAATAATCCAAGATTTCTCTTTAATACAGTCTCCAAATTACCAAAAAAAACCACAGAAAGTGATTCTCACGTTCTGTGTAATTTTAACAGTAATGATTTCATGACTTTCTTTAATAATAAGATAGAAAACATTAGGCATAAAACTCAATGCTCATCACATCACCAAACTATTCAGCCACCTTCCAGATGCAGCACTAGTGAAGACATCAGTTTAATAATCTTTTACCCCAATTACTAATACTGAACTATCCGCACTGATCAGCTCGTCTAAGTCATCAACATGTTTATTAGATCCAATTCCTACACGTTCACTCAAACAAGTATTACCCAGTGTTATAGAGCCAGTGTTAGTTATTTTAAATTCATCCCTTACCTTTGGTTATGTGCCCAAATCCTTTAAGTGTGCCGTTATCAAACCACTGATTAAAAAAAGCCAATCCTGACCCTTGTGTGATATCTAATTCTAGACCAATTTCAAATCTACCATTTCTGTAAAAGATCTTAGAAAAAGCCGTCTATTAGCAGCTCTGCAGTTACCTCCAAAGGAAGGAAATTTATGAAACATTTCAGTCTGGCATCATAGTACTGAAACAGCATTAATTAGGGTACTAAATGACTTGTTAATGTCCTCAGATAAGGGATGTTTTTAATTTCTTGTTCTGTTAGATTTAAGTGCAGCATTTGACACTATAGATCATGATGTTTTACTAAATAGACTAGAAAATACTGTAGGTATTAAGGGATCAGCACTTTCTTGGTTTAAATCCTACTTAACTGACCGGTACCAGTTCATATAAATAATCTAAGGTCTAAGCTCTCAAAAGTGAAGTATGGCATGCCTCAGGGGTCAGTGCTTGGCCAGCTTTTATTCTCTCTGTACATGCTGCCACTAGGCTCAGTTATTCGCAAACATGGCATTAGTTTCCACTGCTATGCAGATGATACACAGCTGTACATATCAGCCAAACCTAATGACAGCCTTACAATCAACAAAATTGAGGACTGTGTAAAGGAAATAAAAGATTGGATGTTATTTAATTTTCTCTTACTTAACTTTGATAAAACTGAGGTTCTATTGGTAGGACCCAAGGCTGTGAGAGACAGGTTAGCTACATCTATCCTAAATCTAGATGGCTGTCCAGTATTGCCAAGTCCGTCTGTAAAAAACTTAGGGGTCACATTTGATTCAGATCTCTCCTTTGATGCACAATTAGCAGCATCACTCGAATTGCTTTCTTTCAATTACGTAATATCGCTCAACTTAGAAATATCCTCTCTTTTAATAATGCAGAGAAACTTGTTCATGTGTTTATAAACTCAAGGTTGGATTACTGTAACGCCTTACTTACTGGATGCTCTAGTAAATCTATAAATAAACTTCATTTAGTTCAGAATGCAGCTGTCCGAGTGCTAACTCGAACTAGAAAATTTGATCATATCACTCCTGTTCTATCATCTCTGCACTGGTTACCAGTTGAATTCCGCATTGATTACAAAATACTTCTTATAACTTATAAAACTCTACATGGCCTGGCCCCCCATTATCTGAATGAGCTCTTAGAGTTTTTCGTCTTCTTCGTTAGCAGGGTACAGGACTTCTTTTAGTTCCTAGAATTAAAAAAGTCACAGCAGGGGGAAAGGCTTTCTCATACATGGCCCCCCAACTATGGAATACACTACCCACTTTTGTTTGAGATTCAAACACTCTCCAAAATTTTAAGTCTAGGATAAAGACATGCTTATTTGTGCAGGCTTTTGACTAGATTTAGACCGGGATGCATGGCTTGAGTCACTGGGGCCGGAGTCTCCAGTCATGTCCGGCCTGCCTGCCTTGTCCTTTAGCCGGGAATGCCGGATGGGCGGTCTGGCAGAACTGGGCTTCGGTCCTCTTGTTCTTGACTCGTGCATCCTTGCCTTAGACTAAGGGCAGAGCTGGGGGTTAATAGCCAGAGTCTTATGGTGATCAGAGACGTTGGGTTGCTGTCTTCTGCCTCCGGTGGGGTTGCCATGTCTCATGTGATCCCTCTTGGCTGTGTTACCTACCAGTTCTCCTCTTTCTAGCTATGCTGCTATAGCTAATGCTGCCGGGGTCTCATGCTACACATGGCATCAGTGATTGTTAATAGACACTGTGCTCTTAATCAATAACTAATTACATTTTCTGTTTTCTTTCAGAGCTATGTTCCGCAGTTCCGGCCCCACACATGAGTACATCTGATGGAGCGCCACTGTTGACAATAATTCACATTTTAATTTCGGCCATGCCTCCATGACTTTAGTTTCGCTCTATATTTAATCATCATAAATACCCGGGGCCCCTTAAAATTTGTCGATGTTCATACTTCATCACATCTATTCGAACTTTGACCGTCCATGACTTTAGTTCGCTCTTCGATTATCATCATACCCCGGCCACTTAATTCGATGTGCATACTTCACATTCTATTCGACTTTGACTCCATGACTTTAGTTCCGCTCTAGATTTATCATCTACGCCTACCCGCCCAGGAGGTTGGGTCCCTTTTTGAGTCTTGTCCTCCCAATGTTTCTTCCTAAAAAGGGAGTTTGTTCCTTGCCACTGTCGCCCTAACATTGTACCTCTAGCTGCTCAATTTGGGATTTGAACGTAGTTTTATCCTATTATTGTCTTTAATCGATTAGGAGATAATCCGAAACTTGTAAAGGTGGCTTTTGAGACAATGCTCCATTGTAAAAAGCGCTATATAAATAAATCTGACTTGACTTGACTTGACAAACACAAACACACACACACACAAACACACACACACGCACACACACACACACACACACACAAACAATCCTTCTTTATCCTCGGGTATACTCAAACACATCAATTGATTTACTGTAAAGCTTTCACACGTGTGTGTGTGTGTGTGTGTGTGTGTGTCTGTGTGTGTGTTTTTGCAGAAATCTATCTACAGTCCCAGACATCCTCAGAATGATAGGAAAACCTGACTATTCTGACTTGTCAGTACCTTTTGTTATTCCTTATATTTTTACACACTTCTTACAAGTACTGTATTTTTTATAATTTTTTCTAGAAAAGTAAAATAGCTAAAAATGATCTTCAATGTGACCAAGATTAATATTTTAAACGGAGGATGAGGTGTAGAATAAACCAGTTACAACAATCCCTAGGTCGATGGAAGGTCCTCACAAGGATAGAGAGACAGATTGTGTGTGTGTAGCTGCACCTGATGAGGTGTAACACACACAGCTAACAAGCTCCACAGGGATGGAGGATTGAGGAGGCTCGAGCTCAAAAATACACCCGTTGTTTTTAAGCCTTGGTCGACCAGAACTTCTAAGAATGACAACATTTGAAGAAAAACGTTAGGCTTTCAGAAGCTGTGATTCGTTCTTGTTTTACGTGGACCCACGAGGGTGCTGAAACTTTTGCCTGAGCCCGTACCTGTGTACCTGTAACTGGACTCGTGTCCAACCTGGTACTGATCTAACGGCGCTCGAACGCTAACCCCAGAACAGCGAGAGAGAGGGAAGGTGTGAAGAAAGAAAATGTGTGTGTGAAGGTTTCCTGCTGTTGCTTCAGAGGGAGGATGCTATTAATAAAGGAACACACACACACACACACACACGCACGCACGCACGCACACACACACGCACACGCTGCAGGATAAACCAGCACTGTTTCGTCCAACTGCTAGCCCGGAATGCAAAGCACTCAACACAAAACAGACCCTGACTTTTTCTTTACGACTTTTGCGCAGCTCATATCTTGGGTCACCCAGAGTCTCTAAAATGTGTTGCTGGAATTGAGTATGTGTGTGTGTTTGTGAGCGTGTCCAGTCTTGGTTCCTGCCTTGCACCCTGTGCTGCCGGACAGATCCCAGCCATTTGTGACCCTGAACAGGACTGATTGGACGTAAAAATGTACCGGCACTAAACGTAACCAAATCCAATCTACTATTGTGAAACCCTGCTTTGCGCAAACGTTACCATGGCGACAAGGAGACTGTCGTTAAGTACCCCAGGAGGGACGGACCACCAACCAGTCACGGGGTGGGACAGGACCAGTCCTATCCAGAATAGGGCTAAAGGTGTGTTTTTGTTCTTAGAATAAAGTTACTTCAGTGAGATGTTAAGACTCTGCAATGTGTTTTGTTCACACACACACACACACACACACACACACACACACACTGCTTGTACCCTCAGGCCAAGTGTCCACAGGAGGCGCCGCAACATCACTTTCCACCATAGTTCCCCCTGATTGTGACGTTCTGCCCCCCTTTATTGTTTTATTTTATTTTATTATTATTTTATCATTTAAAGTTATTTTTATATTTTAAATATAGTTTGAAGGTTTTATGATTAATTATATATTTGGAGCTGATGGCGGAATATTTATTTGATGTTTCTGTGATTATTTTATTATTTTATTACATTTTTAATTAATTGATTTATTTCTTTATTTACTTATTCACTTATATATCATTATTTAAGTTTGTATTCTTATATTATTCTATATATTTTGAATGCTTCTTTTATTGTTTAAGTTTTTATATATGCAGTAATTTGATGATTGTGTACTTGTTTTTTGAAAGTTTATTTTGTATTTTGCTAATATTTTGATAATTGTATATTGTAGTGTCTATTACGTTTTATTTAATTGTTTTTTTATTAGTATATTTTATCAAATTTGTTTAAATAATATAATTTATTTCAATTTTACATCAATTATATTAAAGTTGTAATGTATTTTTGATAGTTGTGTATTATTAATTTTATAATACTTTTTTGATGATATATTTGTGTTTTTTATTTGTTGTTTATTCTATATATTTTAATATTGTTTATTCTGACCATCTAAGTATTTTTTGCCCATGTATATGTTCATACTTATTCCATACACTCATTGACCAAACAAGAAAACGAAAAAAAAAAAAAAAAAAGAATTATGTACCAGATCGAAATGTTGGACTGCTGAAAAACTCGCCAGATATATACATGATTACAGGTGTGTCTGACTAGACTCTGGGTCTACAAGATGGTGTAAAAGTGCTACCCTATCGCTGCCCTATAAAAAGGCTCTCAGAGGCTTCTGGGTAGTGTACCTCGTGGTAAGAGATCGTTGACTGTTAGCGATGCCTCTATGACACTTTTACCCACAGATGTTAGAGCTGGACCTGTAGATCCTGCACACTCATAGGTTACTGAATCTGGAGTCCCAGCTGGTCCCATAAATGTTCGAATGGTGACAAATCTGGCAACTGGGCAGGCCAAGGAAGTGTTCCAATCTGGTGGAGACATTCCTGTTAAACCCTTCCTGTGTGTGGGTGAGCATTATCCTGCTGAAACCCTGCCACGAGAGGTAACACATAATGGCCTGCACATATGGCTAACTGTTAGTGCCCCTCGTATCACTACTAGGGGTGACCCACTGTGGTATGCAATGGCTCCCCAGATCATCACACCACAAGGCCTCCATACTCAAACCCGACCATCATCGGATCCCAAACAGAGCCTGGTTCATCACTAAAGAGCATACGGTTCCAGTCCGTAGCAGTCCGGGCTTCTCGTTCATGACACCACTGCAAACGAAGGCGACGGGGGCTGGCTGTCAATGGCAGGACATGTAATGGGCACCGTGACAACAAATTTCCTTCTGCTAAGCCCCTGGAAATGGTCCGGGCAGAGACAGGGGTGTGTAGTGAAGGCGCCCCCTGTGTCTGGATGGTGGACAACCAAACTGTAGGAGCTGCTTGTAACACATTTGTGTCGGCCTTTGTACTGGGGGTTTGTCTGGCCGTCTGGAGCCTGTTCATCGTGTGTGTGTGTGTGTGTGCCCCCATAAAACCACTGCCCCCAGCACCTCATAACACCTAGGTCAGAACAGCCCAGATGGAGGCAATTCATCAAAACCACCATCCTGCTTCTCTCAGTCCAATGATACTCCCCCTCTCAAAGTCTGTCCACTGGATACAATCTCTCACCAAGAGGTACCTTACCCAAAAGTAGCCTCTGAGAGCCTTTTTATAGGGCAGCACTATATATTTATTGGGGGAGCACTTTTACGCCCTCTTGTGGTCAGACACAGTGTGTAATCAGAGCACACCTGTCGTCATTTAATGCATGCTGAGTTTTGCAGCGATCCAACATTTCAATCAGGGTGTGGGATTTTTTGTCAGCGAGTGTATTTATCACCCACAATGAGTATAGAATTCATTTAATTGTAGAGCGTAATTGCTTCGTTAATGATTAATTAAATCATGCGGAGCTGTGACTTCGTTTATTATTTATAATATAATGTTAGTTTGTTCCTGGAGAGGTCGTGTAAATGTCATTGGACCCAGGAGCCAAAAGTTGTGCTTATCAATATCTAACCCATACTGTGTATCGATCAGTCCTGATCTTCTGTGTGTGTGTGTGTGTGTGTGTGTGTGTGTGTGTGTGTGTGTGTGTGTGT
>JAJAGP010000239.1:43882-111382 GCA_025084515.1 Ancistrus triradiatus | reverse complement strand
CCCGAGAGTACCAGACAGATACAGAACGGAGGAGGGTGAGGAGGTGGTGTTTGGTCTAACCCTGAGCTTCAGGAACAGGAGAGATTATTGGTAAGATCTAAAGCTGCATCATTCATATCTGGAAGATAGCAGATACGTTATTATGTTATGGCGTAGTTATTACCACATGAAACCAGCAATGAGTATCAAAGGGCAGATGGTTAGCGGACAGCAGAGGATTGTTTACTAAATCTAAGAGCTCATTCTCAGCTGTGTGTCGGGTTCTAAACGATTATTCTAATCTAGGAAGGCCTCTGACTGTGTGGCCGGGAGCTGTGGGTCAGGATCAGGCTGGTAGCTTCGTAGTGACAGTTGTGGTTTGAGGAGAAAGCTGTATTTTAGTGAACATAAATAGAGCATAAATTGTTGGTGGTGATGGAGGAGCATCGCGGTTTGGTGCTGGAAGGTTTACGATGCAAGAGGGAAAGCTAAGTTCAAACATTATTTTGAGAAATTTTACAGGGAATGTTGAAGGTCACGGAATCTGTGGATTACATGCACCTGTGGAGAACATACCAAACCCCACCAAAGATTGCATAGACAGTAACCAGAGGTGAGGATTTGGGGCCATTCTTTCCCATGAAGACGTCCTTGGGGATGTCCAGCTATATGCAAGTTTTGGAGGAGGTCCATGTGGATACTTGGACAACATGCCAAATTACACACAGACCTTGGTTCCCGGGATGCCGGTGCTGTTTGGTATCTTGATTCTTCTTCTTTGCATCGGAGGCTACTCAGAAATTTCTAAGTCCATGAGGGAGCGTGATCCAGTAAGCATTGTGTTATGTCTTTGACTCCGCCCCTTTCTCCGCATACATGTACACTGCAGTGTACGGTGATTTGTTATGACAGCAGAGAGCTCGAAGCCGACGCTGAAGAACACAAAGAAGAAGCGAGTCCGAGCCCAAACCCAAATGTGTGTCGGTAATAACGGCTTTATTGGCTTTCATTTCCTTTGTTTGTAAACATGAAAGGGATCTGAAATGAAATTCATGTGAAACGGCGTCAGACGTGAACGATCTGCCCAAAACATGCTAAACACCAAACAGACCACAACGTCCAGCAGCCTCCAGGCCTTAGGGTCAGAGCTCCCATTTGTTTTTTGGGAAGAACCTCAGTGAGGCTGAAGTTGGTGATACTTTTGCAGGATTTGGTTTTATTTCTGGACTCAGGTTCAGGTTCTTCCCAGCGTTTGGTTGCTTTTCTAGGTTTGAGTTCTACTTTGGAGTTTGGTTTCTAACAATGGATTGACTTTGTCCCAGATTTCTTCTCAGGACTTGGTTTGGACCTGGGAATTGGTTTCTTCTCTCTCTTTTGATGTCTTCTATAGCTTTGGTTTGAATTTGGTTTCATCTCCAGGTTTTGACTTTCTCAGGGTCTGGTTTCATCTTTTCCTATGGCTTTGGTTTCATTTGGTGGTTTTGGGGGTTTAGTTTTCCCTCAGGGTTTGGTTAATTCTTGGAGTTTCATCTCAGGGTTTGGATTTTTCTCTTCTGTCATTTTTGTTACGTTTCAGACTTTACCTTCTTTTGACAGTTTGATTTTTTGTCAGATTTCTCCTCAGGACTTGGTTTAGTCTTGTTTGGGTTCGTCTCTTCTCTGGTTTCTGACTTGGTTGAAACATCTGTTTCATGGTTTGTTTGGCTATCTGGGTTTGGTTTCCCATCTGCATTTATTTTAATCTCCAGATTTTGATTTTTCTTCTCAAGATTTGAGTTCTTCTTTGAGTTTGCTTTCCTTTTAGAATTTAGTTTATCTCAAGGTTTGTTTTTGTCTTTTCCCTGGATTTGGTTTCATTTCAGACTTTGGTTATTTTTGATGGTTTGGCTTTGTCTCAAATTTTGGTTTCTTCTCAGAACTGGGTTTGATCTCAGGGTTTCGTTTTTTCTTTAGGTTTGATTTATTTTGGGGACTTGTTCTTAGGATTTGTTTCTGAAATGCTTGAGGATGTTCATTTCTCAGGGTCTGGGTTCTTTCTGGAGTATGATTTTATCTGTTTTCTCATTTTGGTTTCATTTCAGACTTTAGTTTATTTTGATGGTTTAAGTTTTTTCAGATTATGGTTACTTCTCTGGTTTTGTCTCGAGCGTTGATTTTTCTGGGGTTAGTTTCTTCTCTGAGTTTGGTTTCATCTTTGAATTTTGTTTTCTTTTAGGGTTTAGTTTATCTCAGGGACTGGTTTCTTCCTGGAGTTTGGTTTCATCTCAGTTTGGATTTTTTTCTCTTTTCTCTGCTTTTGGTTTCATTTCAGACTTGGGTTTCTTCCGATGGTATGGATTTTTTTAGATTTTTGATCTCTCTCTGGTTTTGATTTAATTTCAGGGTTTGGTTTTGTTTGATGGTTTGACTGTGTCTCAGATTGTGATATCCACTCAGGACTTGGTTTTGTCTATGGAAGTAGTTTCATTACTGGGTTTGGTTTCCAACCTACTTGAATATTTCTGTTTCACAGTATGGTTTGTTCTCTGAGTTTTGATTTCTTTTAGGGTTTAGTTTATCTCAGGGTTTTGTTTTTTCTTAGAGTTTGGTTTCTTCTCAGAATTTAATTCTGCCTCTTTAGATGGTTTGACTTTGTCTCAGATTTTGGTTTCTTCACTAGGTTTGATTTCTTTTTGTTGCTTGGTCTTACGTTTTGGTTTCTGACCTGCTTGAGGTTTGTGCATTTTGAGGTTTGGTTTATTCTCGGACTTTCATATATGATAACCCTCCTTTATGATTACTTCTCAGGGTCTTGGTTCTTTCTCTGCTTTTGATGTCTGGTTTTGGTTTCCTCTCCCAGTTTGATTTTCTTTGTACAGTTTAGTTTCTTCTTGGAGTTTTTTGGCTCTTCACAGGTTTTGGTTTCATTTCAGAGTTTGGTTTTGCCTGATGGTTTGACTTTGTCTCAGATTCTGATGTCTTCTCAGGACTTGGTTTGGTTTCTTCTAAAGATTTGGTTTCCAACATGCTTGTTCTCTGAGTTTTGATTTCTTCTCTGTGTTTGGTTTTCTTTTATGGTTTAGTTTATCTCAGGGTTTTGCTTTTCTTGGAGTTTGGTTTTGTCTCAGTGTTTAGTTTTATCCCTTCTTTGGTTTTAGTTTCTTTAGATCATTTGACTTTGTCTCAGATTTTGGTTTCTTCTCTTGGTTTGATTTCTTTTTGGGGAACGTTCTTCTAAGAACTAGGTTTCTGACCTGCTTGAGGATTTGGTTTCTTTAGAGGTTTGAGTTTATGATATGATAATTCCCATTTTAGGTTTGAGTTCCTCTCAGGGTTTCGATTCCTTCTTTTGGTTTTGTCTCTTCTCTGATGTTGGTTTCTTTAGTGGTTTGGTTGTATTCGCAGAGTTTAGGGGGAGAGATGGAAGGCGAGTTACTTGATTAGGAGGCTGTGTGAAGTCCATTACTGCCAGCATTATTGGATGATACACTGCTCTCTAGGAGGTCAACAAGAAATCGATACGAAATGATATTAGCAGCCGAGCTGAGACACGGTGCGAGTTGCTCCTTGGGGACGCGCGTAAGAAGAAAAGAAGAAGACTCGGCGTCGCTTTGGGGTTCGAGCACCAGCATACAGAGAGGCAGAGATAAAAAACGCTGCCCTTGTTTATTGGATCCATATTTCTCCTGCAGAACAATAGAGTGTTTATTTCTGCGTTCCTCCAGGCCAGGCGCCGTCCCAAACGCTCGAATTTATGTTCCGCAACATGTGCAGCGCTGGGAGACGAGTGCATTGCGTTAGGGTCACGGCACAGAAAAAGTTTGTGATCCCTTCGCCATGGAACGGATTAATTCCTTATAAAATGCAGTCTGATCTCCGTCCAATTCATAACAAAGAAAGGCGTTTTGCCTACGTTTATATCAAGTTATAAACGGATGTTTCATGTCTTTATTGGACAGAGCGATTAATCATTTACAACCCAGTCTGGAAAATCTATGAGATCCTCGTTTCTTGGATAACGAACGGTGAAACGAGCGGCTAAAATCTAAAAAAAACTTGATAAAGATGTTCTGCGATGCTTCTCAGACACTGCTCCACAGACAGATCAGAGAAGTCGTGGAATGCTGCGTTTGGACCAAACCAAAACAACAAGCTCTGATCCATATGAAGAAATGATAGAGGAGAACCTCAAGGTGGAACAACAAGAAAAAAACATGCCAAAGCACGTTCCAAAATGAACCCAGGTGATACGACGCAGTCCGCTCAATCCCAGAATGATCCAAAAGTCCTCATGGAGATATCATTCTGTGTAAAGGATGATCTAACAGCTATTAAAAACAAAATCTGGTACTTTTCCAGTTGAAACTTGAACGCTGGTCTACACAGATGTTCGTCTCACATTTTATTAAAATGCTGCTCATCGTGGAGGGTCTTCCTGCTTTTGAAAACAACTTTCACATAAATTTTTCAGCCCCAATTTGGACGTTTGTCTACACAGATGTTCTTCTTACATTTCAAGGAAACTGCTTGTTATACAGGCGAGCAAAATTAGGGTTCATATACTTTTCCCAGCATTTGGTTTCTTTCCTAGGTTCAAGTTCTTCGGAGATTGGTTTCTTATATTTGTCTGAGTTTATTTAAGGTTTCTTCTCAGAACTTGGCTAGGTCTTGGGAATGGGTTCTTCTCTCAAGTTTGTTGTTTTCTCAGGTTTGGTTTACCCTCTGGTTTTGGTTTAGAAACTGGTGGTTCTATAGGTGAATAAAAATGAGGGTTCATGTACTTTTTTCCAGGTTTTGGTCTCTTTTTCTTGGTCTTGGGAATTGGTTTCTCCTCAGACTTCAGTTTCTTCTAAGATTTTGCTTTGAGGACATCCATTTCAAACTTTGGTTTTCCTTCTGCATTTGGTTACATCTCTGGATTTTTTATTTTGCTTAGGGATTAGTGTCTTCTCAGGATTTTGGTTTAGAAACTGGTGGTTTTATAGGCGAGCAAAATGAGGGTTCATATAGGTTTTCCAAGTTTTGGTTTCTTATCTAGGTCTTGGGAATCCGTTTTTTTCTCGGTTTTGTCAAGTTTTCTCAGACTTTCTCAAACTCAGATTTTCCTTTCTGACCTGCTTAAGTAAGTCAAAGTTTGGTTTCTCATAATGATCTGACTTTGTCTCAGATTTCTTCTCAGGACTTGGCTTGGGCGTGGGAATTGGGTTCTTCTATACTTTTTTTTTTCATGCAAAAAATCTTTGCCTGAAAGATTTTTCTTTCTGGTCCACTTCATACTTAGATTTTCTGTCTGCATTTGGTTTTTCCTCAGAGTTTGGTTTCCTGATTAGTTTCTTCTCTGGATTTTGGTTTAGAAACAGGGGATTCCATAAGTGAGCAAAACTGAGGGTTCATCTTGTTCCAGCCCCAGTTTGGAGGTTTATGGTGTTTTGATTAATAGCGCTTTAAAATTTTACATTGTACAATAAAATCCTGAGGTGAGGTGAGGTTTGGATGTCAGTTTGTAACGGCATAACGCCCCCTTGTGGTGGGTTGAGGGCGTGGTGCCTCTTTGTCATTGCGGAGCTTCCGGGTTCCATCCAGGTTGAAGCTCTGGTTGAGTTAATATGCAATTGCATTTTTTGAACACCAGAGGGCATCACGCTTCCATATCACGGTTAACACTCCTTCTAATTACTTTTAATTGTAGTAGACTAAAGATTATTTTTGTTTAAACTTTTATAAAAGAGAAGTACATGTTATTTTGAATTGCTATTCTTCAGAAATAAAAAGGAACATTTTCTCTCCGTTGTTTAATCGAACAGAACATTTTGCGTACAGTTTTAACCCTCTGTTTGCAGTAAACGCAGTCCTAATGTAAGATAACCGCAGTACTAACAGTTAGAGAATCAGCCTGTGGTGAGTTGTGTATCAGGAGCGTGTCGTGTTGTGCGTTTATGAAACATTAGAATGGTTTATTGCTTTGTGTCTGAAGCTCAGAGCATAAATACGTCTCTCTCCGACTGGCGCAGCTGAAGATAATAAAACATCGTAGCGTGTTTACGAGGCGTGTGCGCTGACATTTGCATGCAACGCTGTTGGAGGGAGTTCCCACAATGCACCGCACGCCTCCGATTCGCCCCTAATTACAGGATTTTCCTTTTTCCGCCGGGGAAACCTCGCTAAAAAACACGTTATGGTAACGACAGCAATGAAGGCCTTTAGATATCTGAACGAGGTTATTACGCACCGCGGGTCGAGTTCCTGACACGGCTGAAGCGAACGCGCTAATGAAGACAGGGAAAAAATTAAATAAAGGTAAACTTTCTGTCTTTATTAAAGTGTGTTTTTACTCATCATTCTCCTGCACTCTGTGTCCAGTTCCATGTTTTGCTGATGTCTTAACTCACGAAACGTATCTCAGTCTGTACCTCAAACTTACAAAAGAACGATTCACTGATTCATTGATTCACAGAGCAGAAAATCGACGCAGACAGAAGTCAGTCTTGGTCATGTTCAAATGATTCCATGATTCAAATACAGACTTTATGTAGGAGAAAGGAGTGAATGTCAGTGATAAATGACTCCCTGAGTCAAACACTGAATCATTTAATGAGAGAGAATCTCAGTTAGAACCTCAATATGTTTCACTGCAATTTTCCTTCCTACAGTGTCGTCTTCTAAATGACTCCCTAAGTGAATGAATGAATCTCAGTCAAAAATGATTCGCTGACTCCACTGAATTCAAACACTGAATCTTTTAATGAGGGAAGAACAAAGCTCTGTTATAAATGATTCATACAATGATTCACTAAATGAGAGATTTCTAAATGATTAATTGAGTCAAACACTGAATCTTGTAATAAGAGAAGGCTGAATCGAAAGCCACAAATGACTCAATGAGTTCACTGAATTCAAGCACTGAATCTTTGATTGAGAGTGGATGGAATCTAAGTCATAAATGACTCTCTGAGTCAAACATTGAATCTTTTAATGAGAGAGGAGGGAATCTTTGCTGTGACAAGTTGATTCACTGATTCATACCTGAACAATAGCAGAGCAAAGCTCTCAAATTATTCACAGATTCACTGCAAGAAAGAGCAGTGAATCTGTGTTGTAAATGATTCAACGATTCACACACTGACTAAAAGAAAGACGAGAGAATCTCTTTTATAAATGATTCTCTGAGCCAAACCTTGAATTTTGCAATAAGAAAGGATTGAATCAAAAGTCATAAATGACTCCCTGAGAGAAACACTGAATCTTTTAAAGAGAGAGGATCGAATCTTGGCTGTGACCAGATAATTCACTGATTCATACACTGATTCTCTGAACAACAAAGGAGCAAATCTCTGTAACAAATGATTCGCAGATTCACACACTGATTCACTAAACAAGTAAGAGGTGAAATAAATTTATAATAAAACTATTTCTATATATTTGTTCATGAGTAACTGAAGCAGAAGCAGATCAGAGTCATGTTCAAATGATTCACTGATTCAGAAAGTAGCTCTTTGAACAAATAGGGAAAAGTCTGTGTCAGGGCTAAATGACTCACTGAATCCATACACAGATCGTTATAATGCAGATAACGAAGTACACATTATATATTTATAGAATGTTTTTGAATCAGAATGTGAACCATGAAAAGTAAATTTTACAAACAATAAATAAAGAAATAAAGAAATAAAGTTGGGCTAACGGTATGAAGCCAGACTCAAACACTAACCCTAACGTGTCATCTTTATTAACTTTACTTTATTAATTCTGACTTGGTGTCACATGAACTTATTCTGAATCAGTTAAGACAGTTTTAAGCAAAAGTTTGCGAACCCCCGGGCAAATATTTGCTCTTACAAAAATACTGGAGGTTTTTCTTCCAGTGTGTGTTTCTTTCTTTTTCTTTTTTTTCTTTAAAAGAGGTAGCGTTAACAAAACATGTCATTTAACCAGGGCTTGCTAAACTTTTATCCTAAGTCGGTGTGAGCAGATTGGATTTAAGCTCTATCCCCTGCAGGTGAGTGAAGTCCTCATCTTCAGATGTTTATAATCCCTCATTGTCCTGCTGTCTGCAGGGGGCACCAACCCGAAATCTGCAGTTTATCCTCGTCAGGAGAAAGGTCATGTAACGTGAGGAAGCTCCGAATCCTCATGAGAACTTTGTTCTTTCTGCGAGGAACCTGAACGAGAACCGAGGCGATCACAAAAAGTCTCAGGCCTACAGGACAAAGAAAAAAAGCAAGGAAAGATGACGATGATGTACGGAGGAAAGAAAATGTGTCTTAAAATATTCATTTATCAAACAAAATATCTGTTTTACTAATGGTTTATTTTTCCTTGATTTAACATAAAATAAATAAAAATATTTAATGTAATACTGAAATCTGTGAAAGCCCTTCTCTGGACAACAAAATATAATAATATTTATTTAATATTTTATTTAATCTAAATTCATTACAATTATTAAAATCATGAACTGCTTGATTTCCAAAATTATTTTAAAAATTTTCATATTTTAGTAATGGTTTATTTGAATTGATTTATCATAAAATAAAAATAAAGAAATATTAAATGTAATACCAAAATCTGTAAAATACCTTCTCTAGACAACAAAAAAATAATAATAACTATTTATTTTATATGATTAAAATCAGAAACTGCTAGATTTAATTATTAATTAATTATTGTGCATTTAATTAATTATTGATTAATTATTAATTAATTATTTTGCATATCCAAATACATTATTATAGTATTTATTTGTACTATTGTTAGTATTAGTAATGGTAATAATAATTTAATTATTGATTAAATATTTTTATTTAAAAAGGCACAAAATGTTGGAAGCTAAAATTTTAATTTTGTGTTCTGTGTGTACATTTTTAAAAAAGTCCTCATGAAAAAAATGTTATTCTTATTTCTTTAGCTGTAAACAAATACAATTATTTTTAATTTTACTATTAGATGAAGTCTAAATAAATAAAAAAATAAAAAAATAAATACACTGAAAAATATTAAATAAAAATACTTTGTCTTGTTGGTTTGTATACATAAATACAATGAAAGATATTAAATAAAGATATTAATTGAAAACAAATACTTTAAATTGTTGTTTTATCTATTTTTGTAATCAAAAATCTAATTAATAAGAAGCCTGCAATAAACTAGAGAAAAAGTGATTTTTGTTTGTGAAAACAATTACAGATCTGTAATCAGTTCCAGAATTATTTTCTTCCGTGACTCTGTACAAAATAAAAAACAGTCATTGGAGATTCACCCGGATTTTTGGGATCATATAACACCCGTGATCCTCTCATTGTCCTTCTCTCTAAAGAAATTGAGTTAAAGAAAAAAGAAGGAAAGAAGGTGTCATTCAGAATAAATAAACGCTGCATATTTTATCTTCTCTCTGATGTAACTCGAGGCGGCTCTGTCAGTGCCTTCATTCATATTCATAACGTTCATTAATATTTATACAGCCGTCGTGTCTCTTCTCTCATCACAGGGTTGAAATGTTTATGGTACAGAGCGCATTTATTGTATTTAAATAAGTCATAATGGAAAACAGAGCATGAAGAGCAGATGCACTTTATAAAGAAAACCATTCTTCATTCCTTCACTCCAATCTACAAGCTATGACTTTCTTTTTTTTTTTTTAATAATATAATATTGTTTTCCCATTATAATAGACAATATGTTTAATATCATAGATATTTACACTTATTTATATTTAATGAGTTAGTCCAATTAAATTAGTCTAGTTGTCTAAGATGAGTCATTTGAATCCATTTGGTTAAAGGAGTCATTTAGTTTCACATCATCACATCAAATAAAGATCACAAATAAACAACCTGATCAGTTTTATGTCTAGTAATTTTTACTAAACCTTGTTTAAAAGAGTTGTTTTATTTTATATAAATAAAACAAATAATAAATACATTTCAGGTGTGTATTCCAACACCTGAATCTTAGGAGAATGATTCACCAATTCACTGAATCACTGAATAAGAGAAGAGTTAACTTACACATGAACTTAATGATAGTCATCAAATATAACAGTAACGAACATCAGCATGTCTGAATGATTCATTCATTTAAAAAAGGAAAGTCTAAAGACAGAAACAAATCTCTGTCAGGACCAAATGATTCACTGATTCAAACCCTGACTCAAAGTACAAGAAGAAAAAGTTAATCTCAGACATGATCAAACACTGAGTCACATGATCAAATGAATCACCAAATTAGACAGAACAGAAAACGATTCACTGATTCAAAAACTAATTCATAGTGACTGAGGAGAGAATCTCTGTCACCATCAAATGATTCACTGATTCAAGCACTGACTCACTGACAGAATGAGTCATGACCATGAATAAATGATTCACTGAACAAGGCAGGAAACACTGACTCACTGATTTAGAGTGAAAGTTTCTCCCAGCCAATCACGGCCTTCTTTGTTTGATAATTTCATTATTGATTTGTTTACTAACTAACTTACTGATTAATATACAGATTCATTTAGTGATTTGTTTACTAATTAGGCTACCGATCCGCTCACTGATTCGTTTATGAATTATAATTTACAGTTTACAGATTCACTGATTTGTTTAATAATGAATTTCCTGATTCACTTAATGATTTGTTTACAACGTAGCTTACTGATTCATTTATACATTTTTTACTGATTTATTTATTAACTCATGTACAGATTCCTTTACTCATTCTTTTAATTAAGTACTTACAGATTAAGTGAGTGATTTGTTTACTAATTATTTTACTGATTGAATTACAATTTTATTTTTAGAAATACTAGCTTGTTTAAGGATTCATTTACTGAACCATTTACTAGTTTACAAATTAATTCAGTGATTTAATTACTAATTAACTTACTGATCCATTTACTGATTCATGTACTGATTTGTTTACTGATTCTTTTAAAAATGCATTTAAAGATTAATGTAATTATTTGTTTAACAATTGGTTTACAGATTCATTCAAAGATTTGTTTATTTATTAATTTACTGATTAAATTACTGATTTATTTACTAATTATTTACATGTACATGTACTGAATCACTTTGATTCATTTACTGAATCATTTACATGTACATGTGTGTACTCAATCACTTAGATTCATTTACAGATTCCACGTACCGAATCATTTGCCCATTCTTGTAACACTCCTATTTTATGTTTTTGCATGAGCACAACACACACACACACACACACACACACACACACACACACACACACCTTTTCCTTATTGACCTCCATCCTGACCTTCTGAATGATCTCTCTCTCTCTCTCTCTCTCTCTCTCTCTCTCTCTCTCTCTCACACACACACACACACACACACACCTCGCTGAACTACAATTAAGTTCAAGATGTCACAGAAAAGTAAACTGGATTCCTGCAGGATTTACAGAGGGATTTGTTCAGCCGTGTGTGTGTGTGTGTGTGTGTGTGTGTGTGTGTGTGTGTGTGTGTGTGTGTGTGTGTGTGTGTGTGTGTGTGTGATGACTCTGAAGCGTGCCGTATGCTAATCTGCATGCCAGCAGTGTGTGTGTTCGTTTAGCCGGAGCCAGCATCTGCTCTCACATGTATATTCAGTACGCATCACTCAGAAGCCTTCCTAATTAGAGACGACCAAATGGAGGCTCAGTGGAGAGGCAGAGAGTAACGAGCTGTGACAGCTCCCGCCCACCACAGGGGGTCAGGGGGTGGGGACACGATTCGGTAGGTACAATACAATCAGACGGGTACACAAACCACGCCTCCTTTACTGGGACAGACAGATGCAGACACCACGCCTCCTTCACTAAGACAGGTACAGAAACCACACCCTCTTTATTGGGAAAGGCAGGTACAGAAGCCACGCCTCCTTTGCTAAGACAGATTCAGAAGCCACGCCTCCTTTTCTCCTTCCTATTAATCTAATGTTTTAGTGTTTCTGTTATTTTGTCCACTTCTCCTTCGTTAATCATCAGCTGTTTTAACGAGCTCTGTTTGTGAACTGTCTTATTAAATCTCTTTCTTCTCTTAGAAGCCCAGCACGGCTGTGTGTGTGTGTGTGTGTGTGTGTGTGTGTGTGTGTGTGTGTTACATGGTGTTAGAAGATAGTGTTGAAGAGCTTTGTGATATTTTTATCTTTGTGATAATTTTAACTTTGTGCTTAGATAATCGTGACAGGTTTCTTCTTGGCGGGCTGCGGGTCAAACACGCGACTCATAGCACCGATAACCAGCGGCGCAAAAAATTGTTTTTGAGTTTAAGAAACCGATCCACTGGTGTTAGGTCTCTAATTACTATTTAATGTGTAATTTAGTTCAGAAACTCATTTTTTTTGTTTAGATAATCACAGAGATTGTGTAGTTTTTGTTTGTGTTTTGTGTTTAGTTTTAGGTTTCATCCCTGAATATTATTTTATTATGTCTATATATCAATTATCACCATTGTTTTATTGATTTATAAATTTAGAATCAGTACTTTTTTCAGGTTTTTATGGTTTAAAAAAAAATACTCACACAACGTACTTCCTGAATATTATTTTATTCCCATGTAATAATATGTTTAAATATTATACTTGATCATTTATTTATTGAGGAAAATGATCCAATATTACATATTAGTGAGTGGCAAAAGTATGTGACCCTGTGCTTTCAGTATCTGGTGTGACCCCCCTGTGCAGCAATAACTGCAACTAAACGTTTCCTGTCCCTTCCTAAACGTTTTCCGTAACTGGTTGGTCAGTCCCCTGCCACAAACCCGGCTTTGGAGAAATTTTAGCCCATTCCTCCGTACAGAACAGCTTTCAGCTCTGGGATAGTGGGTGGGTTTCCTCCACATTAGCTGCTCGCTCTTCCAGGCTCCTTCAACAAAATTTCCCGTGGATTAAGGTCAGGGACTTTGACTTGGCCATTCCAACATTCCAAAACCATGAAACTTTTATTTTTCGTCGTTAACCATTCTTTGGTTTTAGAACGGCTTGTGGCTTAGGGGGGGGGGGCGGTTGTATTGCTGCATGGGCCCACCTTCCTCTTGGGAAATTCAGTTCATGGGACAGATATTGTCCTGGAACCATTTCCTTTTTAGAATCTCTGATATCATTCAGAATTCATTGTTCCATCACGATTGGCAAGCCCGGTTTCCTGCCCAGATTGCAGCAAAACAGGCCCAAACCAGATTACTCCAAACACCATGTTTCACAGATGGATTGAGGTTTCTTATTGCTGGAATGCAGTGTTTTCCTTTCTCCAAACATAACGCTTGTCTTTTTAAACCAAAAAGTTTCTGTTTTGGTTTTCATCCAATCCACAAAACATTCTCAATAGCCTTTCTTGCTCGTCCACGTATTTTGGAGGAGGCATGGGATCTCCTTGCAGGACCTCTCCCTGCCATGCACACCATTGTTGTTCAGTGTTCTTCTGGATTGGGGAACTCACATTGAACATTAACATTAGCCCCAATTGTGAGAGAGGCCTTCAGTTGCTTAGAAGTTTACCCTGGGGTCCTTTGTGACCTCACCAACTATACACGCCTTCACTCTTGGAGTTTATTCTTTGTCGGTCGGCCACTCCTGGGGAGGGTGACTGTTGGATTGGTGGAAAGTGGAGTCCCAAAAATCTTTAGAGATGGTTTTTTGCTTTTCCAGCCTGATGAGCACAACACTCTTTCTCTGAGATCCTCAGGAAATCTCCTTTGTCGTTTGCCATTGATGACAATTCCACAAAACATTGTGCTGTGAGAGCAGACTTTGATTAGATCCCGTTCCTTCTTAAAATTTAACAACAGGGGCCCCCTCAAAACTGATTGGGCATCCCATTGATTGAAACCGGACTCTTAATTTCACCTTCAAATGAACTGGCTATCCTAGAGGGTTCACATACTTTTGCCACTCACTAATATGTAAATATTGGATCATTTTCCTTCAATAAATATAAAGACCAAGTATAATATTTTTGTCTCATTTGTGTAACTGGGTTCTCTTTATCTACTTTTAGGACTAGTGTGAAAATCTGATGATGTTTTAGGTCACATTTATGCAGGAATATAGAAAATTCTAAAGGGTTCACAAACTTTCAAGCACCACTGTATGTTTTTTTTTTTAAATAACTCACTGAATAAATTCACACACTGTAGTAAATATCTATTATCATCGTTGTTTTTTGCTTTTTTACAATTTTTTCTGGATTTAATGATGTGAAAATGTCCTCATTTTCATTGAGGAGCTACACGACAGGACATGCCTTCTTTTTTTATATACTATCTGATGCAATTGCATTTTGTAAACACCAGAGGGTGCAACCGTACACCATTCTCACAGGCGCATTAAGTGAAATAAGTTTTGAATTCTTGATCTTCAAAAATAAATGCTTTCTCTCAGTTTAAGATATGATGAAGGTACAGTAGAACATTTCATATATCATTTTAAACCCCTGTTTGTAGTAAAGTTGTTTAATAAAAAAAAGTGCAGTTTTATATTGTGTATAATTCAGAAAAAAACATAATAGTAAATAGACTTGTGAATGCAGTATCAAGTTGTGAGGGTATCATTACACGCCTACGATTGTTATTTATATTTATTTGTTTTTAGACTAGTAAATTTAAGTTAATAATTAAATTTTATAAATTTCATTTTATAAAAAATATTTTTTTCAAGCAAAAAGTTTGCAAAAGTTGGGACACTAAACATGTCAGTTGATCTAATATACTGATTTAATATTTTGGTTTAATTCATGAATATTATTTTTTTACTTTGTACTAAAATATTTATCTTTTATTTATAAATAAAAGATAGAACTGTAATTTATTTATTTCATTTATTTATTTTTAAATGATTACTATTTATTATTTTTACTATTTTTACTCCTTGTAAATTGAAATAAGTTTTTTTTTTTAATCTAGCTGAATGTTACTTTGGATAATGAATATTAATTAATATATTTACTTATTACAAACCAGCAAACACAGGCTGCAGTCGTGAGGGTTCCCTGCATCGCCGCCTCTCTCTTAATAAAAGCCGATCGTGTGTGTGTGTGTGTGTGTGTGTGTGTGTGTGATACCCTGTAGAATCACACCGGGACACTTTAGAGATGCCAATTGACCATGTTGTACCTCCACCGATGCCCAGTAAACCCCTGGAAAAGGTCCGGACTCTCCAGGCCCGCCCCGCCCTGTCAGATTAATAAACACCCTCGTTAGTGGGGATGGATTTTTTGGTGTTGTTAGGTCATGTGACTCTCCGGTTTGATCTAAGGACCGAGTGTGGAATCATCCGGCACCTGTAAGCACTTAATCACCTGTTAATTACTGGGAGATTTAGAGATTCACCACACACACACACACACACACACACACACACACACACCGCAATTAACGTCACGAAACGTGACCGAAACAAATTTGAGCGAGTGGTTGGAAAAACCGGCAGCAGAACGAGTTACAGATTTAGAAAGGCTTTTAAGCTGCGGCTGAGAGATTAAATATTCTCTTACTGCACCAAACGACCGGCCGTCTGTAAAACCGTCTGTCCTTTATCCACGGGCCGCTTAAAAGTTTGTGAACCCTGTAGAATTTTTTATTTCTGTATACAGCAGATTTACAGACCAGTCCTCAAAGCAGAAGTTTTATTGATGATGATATGTGAACCTCAAGTGTTAGTGATATTAGTGTCAGGAGTTCTGTAATTCAAACTGGGGTTTGGTTTTGTTTTTTTTAGTAGAAACCGATGGCCGTGTTGCTGAGCTCAGCGTAACAGAAAACCTGACTGCGTGAGAATAGCTGAACATCATTCAAGACGTCAACAAGAAAATCACGTTTTGTCCGTGTCAATAGAGAACGTGGAGATCGTTACGGGGTAATGACTCTGGGTACAGGCGAGTACCATAGTATAGTATTACACATAATATTTTCTGTAGAATAGCATTGCTTTTTGTTATGTTATTGACTGTAATATGATCAGAAAATATTGAACTGTAATGCGTCATGCCTTAGCGCCAACGCTGTTAAAGTTCCCGAGTCCACCTTCAGGAGAAAGAGAGATCACGTGGAAGCCAGAAGGTTCTTCTTTATTAAAGGTTTTGTGGAAGGGTTAAAGAGATAGAGCTTTTTGGTTTAAATGAGAAGCGTTATGTGTGGAGACATTAAAATAAGAATGTTATCTGATCTGTGAAACATGGTGGTGGTAGTATCACGGTTTGCTGTTTTGCTGCATCTGGGATGGAACAAAGAATTCTGAATTATAGCAGCAAATTCTAATTTAAAATATCAGGACATCTGTGTATGAACTGAATCTCAAGAGAACGTGGATCATGCAGCAAGACAACGACTCTAAAAACACAAAGAATGCTTACAGAAGAATAAAGCTAATGTTTTGGGACGGCCCAAGTCAAAGTCCGGACCTTAATGTTGTGGAAGGACCTGAAGGGAGCAGCTCATGTGAGGAAACTAAAAAACATCCCAGAGCTGAAGCTGTTCTGTAGGAGGAATGGTCTAAAACTCCTCCAAGCCGGTGTGCAGGACTGATCAACAGGAATGGGGTCAAAAACGTTTATGGGGGCACACCAGGTAGAGAACGCAAAGGTTCACATACTTTTACCTCACAGATAAAGATCATTATATTGGACCATTTCCCTCCATCAGTACAAATAAACAAAGGTAAACGATGAGCATATCATAGGAGCATTTCCTGACTGACCCTTTTGGCTGTGCAGCTTTGGGATGTGAGGGGGTCAGCTGGGGGTGACAGAACTAAATCATCTTCAGTGTGTGTTTGTGTGTGTGTGTGTGTGTGTGTGTGTGTGTGGGTGTGTGTGTGGGTGTGCGTGTTGATAGATGAACTTTAAAGCCGCTGTGTGAAACAAAGATCCTTTACAGCGTTGCTCAATGGCTCTCAGTGATAAACTCCCACTCTGAAGTGTGTGTGTGTGTGTGTGTGTGTGTGTACTGCTTTTATGGCCGGCTCTCATCTCTGTAATGGTGTTTTAATGTAAGCGAGCGATTCCTCCACACATTAGTGCGATCGATAGAGGTCCGACACTCTCCGCCCTGCTGTGTAATTACACACTGAGCCTTTCATTCTCCTAATAAACCGTCAATTTATTATTTTATACTTTTAAACGAATGCTTCTTTACTCTTTAAGATCTTGGAAGTGCATTATCTGGGGCGTTTTGTCCAAGAAGGGCTGTGTTTTGGAATTCGGACAGACAGTGTGGGATAATAAGAGTCTGATTATCATGTTTATTATACTGTTACTGTACTGATACACGTTTTATGTTTTTTACATTCTATTCTTGTTTAATCAGTCATTGTTGCTCTGATTCCGCATTCTGATTGGCCCAAAGAAATTCAGTAACCCGTAAAAACATAAAAACTCTAAAATATTGCAGCTTTAAGGTCAAGCCCCATAATGACTGAGCTTCATTTTCATATTAAAACTCTAAAATCTTTAATCTTTGTCCTAACGTCTTGTTAAATTCTACAAAACTGACTCAGAGGCCATGTTTAAGATACAATATTTCCAAAAAACGTAAGTCTAAGCAACACAAAAATCATCAGAGGTACAAAACATGTAGTTATCTCCTCAGATAAATGCTGAAATGTCAGCAAAGAATGACAGATCTTTACTTTTAACATTTTAAAAAAGAGAAAAGCGTTAAACGTGCAGCGGAAGTGCCGCGGTCCTGGCTGGTGAACGGCAGATTTTTTGCTTAAATTATGCTTTTATGATTTCAATCAAATCATGATAAACGCAGGGGCAGGGGTTTGTGTTAACGCAGGTCCAGCTAACCCCAACAAAATACAAAATAACACACAAAATCACACAAAAAAATGAAAAACATACAAAACACACCAAATAGGCACAAAAACACAAAAAACCCACCAAAAGCATAGGAAAAAACAACGTAAACACACCAAGACACACGCAAACACACATTAAACAGACCAAAAACACATAAAAGCGCACCAAATACACTCAAAAACACACTAAATACACCTACAAACACACATAACATACCAAATGCACACAAAACACACAAATAAAGACAAAAGCACACAAAATACACACCAAATCGCACAAGGCTCACCAAGAACATGTAGAAAAACAACCAAAACCACACATTAACACCAAAAATACACAAAGACACACATCAAAAACAGACCAAACACACCAAAACCACACAAGCAAGATGTAAATATACAAAACAGAAATACACACAAAAGCCCAACAAAAATGCAAAAACACATGAAACCCCACAGATACACACCAAAACAGAAAATCTGAATAAGAGCTTCTAGTTTCTCTTCAGCAACAAACACACAAACTGAAGCTGACGAGAGACGGGTTGGTTTCCTAAACGTTATTTATTTTTTGATGAATTCTTTCTTATTTCTTTACAGATATTTTTCTTACAGCCCTTGACGTTGTTACTGCGCTCAGCCTCCACACCGACTCGGTTCTGCTACTCTGAATTAAGCCTCGTGTTTAATAATTCTGCTTTATCATCAGACTTTAATAAATCAGTGCTAAAGGAAATCCTGCTTTCATGTTTCAGCACGCGCACACACACACACACACACACACACACACACACACACACACACACACACACACACACACACACACAGGCGACCTCTTCCTCTAAAGCTGGATCGGGTTTAGTTCAGCTTCAGGGCCACTCACTCTTTAATCTGCTTCAGTTTCTCTCTCATATCTTTGTGGCTTTTGAATGATCATACAAACCATAACGAAACAGCGTAATGAAGTAACAGTGTAACGGTGTAAGAGAGTAATGGTGTAACAGTAACACCATAGTGAAGTAATGGTGTAACAGTGTAAGAGTGTAATGGTGTAACAGTAACACCATAATGAAGTAGCAGTGTAATAGCGTAAGAGAGTAATGGAGTAACAGTACAACAGTATAACAGTGTAAGAGAATAATGGTGTAACGGAGTAATGGTGTAACAGTAACACCATAATGAAGTAGCAGTGTAATAGCGTAAGAGAGCAATGGAGTAACAGTACAACAGTATAACAGTGTAAGAGAGTAATGGTGTAATGGAGTAACGCCATAATGGAGTAACAGTGTAACACAGTAAAGGAGTAACAGACTTTTTTACATCTTATATCTGTAATTATTCTGTCCGCATTTGGACCTGCTGGAAACACAAACCAGCACCGACTCTGAAACCAAATGTTTATGAAGCCGTGTCACTTATTTGTAAAACATGGCTGAACAAACAAAGGGATTGGATTTAAGAAGAGCCCTGTTAGGAGTCGCGCTGACCCTGGCTTGTGACGCTAGAGGTCAGCGATGACTCACTATGGCGTCATCACGCTCAGCGCGATCATGGATGCTCCAGCCCCGACGTGGTGTAATGTGTGTGGAAGTGGCGACACCTGTTGTTGGGGCTGTATAAGTACACCCTGCATCCCACACAGGTTGTCGCAGCATCACGATCCTCACCAGCCTTCGCACTGTATGGAGCGCTTTCTTTTGTACAGGGACAGAGGTAGGCCGGTGATTTGTAGATCGCCAGCCAAGGGCAGTCAGTGGAATTCAGTGTAGGGGAAGAACTTTCAGCGCTCTAACGCCGGTTCTTCTTTGGCTGCTTTTTTGGGCTTGCTCGCTGCTGCGAGGCTTGCCCTGCCTTCTCCCTCTCGTGCCGTCGCCTCCCCTTCCTCCTTTGTTAGTCTCATCCTTTTCCTCCCCGCATGCGGGCCATGCTCCTGCCGGCATTTTATGAGTTCCCGTGGCTTTGGCGGCACTCCGCTCGGGCTTCTGATGCTCGGTGCAGACCATGTTTGGGTCCCAAAACCCTTTATATTTTTTATTTTAATCTTTTATTGTAAAGCAAAAGTAATGAACTCTGCAAACCCAGTTCAGTATTTATTCCGTGTTTTAACTCGAGTGCTGCTTAACCTAACGTCCCTTTAGTGTAGCTGCGGCTGCAGGAGCTTTTAAGTTTTGTTCGTTGTTTTTTGTGTTCCTGCTGTTAGAGCTGCTCTGGTTCTTTGCTCTCAGGAGTTTATTGGTGGTTTTATGGTTGGAGGTATAAGTGAGAACACAAACCAGAACTGATTTACCCCGGGGTTAATAAAGCAGGAGCGTTAGCAGGCCGAGTGTGTGTGTGTGTGTGTGTGCTGCTTAATTATAAAAGAATCATCTACTGTATAGAACTGAACTGATTTAATAATTCAAATATTTGAAAAATGTTATAAATAAGATTCATGTCGTGTAAAGAACAATGCAAGCTTACACATTAAATCCGACACACCATAAACACACAAACATACCTTAAAAACACAAAAACAAACCAGAAACACACCACAAAAAACATAAATGCACATAAACACATAGCAAAACACACCAACACACACAGCAAAACAAAACACACCAAAAACAGGAAAATACACACAAAGAAAACCCCAAAACACCAGAAACACACGACAGACACACTAAAAACATAAATACACATGAAAAGCACCAAAGACACAGATATACACGCAACACAACACCTAAAATATATCAGAAACACAACATAAACACAAATACACATGAAACAATGAAATGTACAAATATACTGAAAGTTCACCAAAACAAACACACATCAGAGACACATACATACACAAGAAAAACACACAAAACACAAATGCACAACAAAAACACAAAAGAAACACATCAAGGATGCACAAATACACATAAAAAACCAGAAGCACACCAAAACATGCAAAAATCACACCAAAAACTCTATACACAACAAAAACACATCATCAACACACAAATGCACCCAAAAAATAACAAAAAGACACAAATATACACAAAAAACACCAAAACACACAAATACAGACAAAATACACATACACACACACACACATGTATATAAGGTGGGTTCAAATCCCACCTATGTGCCACTGTAGGACCTTGGAGCAAGGCCTCTGACCCACAGTTCCTTGGATTATAAAGCTGGATGAGCTGTAAGTCACTCTGGATAAGAAGGTCTGAACAACATGAATGGTATTGCCAATGCTACAACACTAACACTACAGCGGGAGTGTTGTTCTCTTGCTTTGGTTTGTTTTTGTTTTGTTGCTTAGTTCCCTGCTCTGTTTATAATGATCCTCAGATTAAACCTGTAACAAACAGATTAAGATAAAAAGCCCAGGTTCAAAAGTAGAGAGAGAAAGAGAATAGAGAAGCAGGAAGCCACAAACAAACGTACGATATGAACGTAAAGAATAAACAGGTGTAACCAGTGACGAGGATTAATGACAAAACACACCTACGCCCATATAAGGAAACAGGAGTCACCCAGGTAGGAACCAGTTTACAGGTGACAGGATGTGGGCGCCCTCAAATGCATAGCCCGACACACACACGAAACAAACCGTGGTTCGTATCCTGCCTCTGGTGAGGTGGTGTCGCTCTTGGTGTCCACTTAATGTCGATGTGCATACTTCACATTCTATTCGAACTTTGACTCCATGACTTTAGTTTCGCTCTTAGATTTATCATCTACGCCGCCCAAGGAGGTTGGGTCCCTTCTTGAGTCTTGGTCCTCCCAAGGTTTCTTCCTAGAACTAGGGAGTTTTTCCTTGCCACTGTCACCCTAGGCTTGCTCAATTTGGAATTGGACGTAGTTATTAGGAGATAATCTAAACTTGTAAAGTTGCTTTGAGACAATGCTCCATTGTAAAAAGCGCTATATAAATAGATCTGACTCGACTTGACTTGGTGTGGGGTGGGCTGGGGTGCCCCTTTGTTTGCTGTGGGTGGGCACACATCATAGCCAGTTGGGTTTGTAGTTGTGTTTTGAGTTGTGTCTCAGGCCTGTGAGTGGCTGTAGCTCAGTGGGTAGTGTGGGCTGTACCAGGGGGCGCTGTCGCGCTCCATTTAGTAAACTACACTAAAGGCTGGGAGCTGTAATCAGTTATTAATGCCTTTATTTATTTCCATTGTGTTTATTTACAGAGTGTGTGTGTGTATCGGAACATATGAGTAATGATCTGTGTGTGGTACCGTGTGTGTGTGTGTGTGTGTGTGTGTGTGTGTGTGTGTGTGTGTGTGTGTGTGTTTATCAACGTGTGGTTGGACAGGCGGATGAGCCGCCAGACTCTTGGCTGTGTGTGTGTGTGTGTGAGAGAGAGAGAGAGAGCGAGAATGGATTCTTACATTAAAGTATTATAATTGTAACGTCTGTTATAGACATGTGACACACACACACACACACACACACACACGGAGCCAAGAGTCTGACAGCTCACCCTCCTGTCCAACCACACACACACACACACACACACACATTTAAGCACTGTATACTGTAATCAAACTGTTTAATTCTTAAATTAGAAATGAGTCACTTATCTGAACAAATCTTTAGGAATCATTTACCTGAATTGACTCAAATCATTAATCGTTTATAACGGAGCACTTTCTGAGAGCAGTTTTAGAAATATCTAACAAACCTGGGCGACAGTGGCAAAGAAAAACCCTAAACGTTATAAGGAAGAAAGCTCGTTAGGACCAAAACTCAAAAATGGACAGCTGTTTTTGTTATGTTATACGTCAGAATGAATCTAAATGATCTAATTAATAAGTTTATCGTAACAGTTTAAAAGCATGAACTAAAATATAAAAATGAAAATATAATAAATAAATTAAAAAATATATATAAATATAATAATATAATATAATATAATCAATAAAAAATATATGATAATTTATATACTCAGAAACACATTATAAATGCATACCAAAAGCCACAAATACACATAAAAACACACAAAAAGGCTGAGACACAATAAATACACAAATACAAATTAAAAACACACAAACTCAGCCAACTGTAGAGTTGATTCACTCAGCCTCCTCTCTCACTCTCTCTCTCTTAATAAACACATTTATGAAATCAGAAACTGTCTTTATGTGACAGCGTGACGTATTTCCTGTTGTATTTATGATGTGAGCAGGTATTTCAGGAGAGATCAGGGAACTGAGAAACTGCAGAAACTGCAAGAGGCTGTAACAAACGAGCACGTTTAAAGCTGGCAGCTGCATTTCAGACACAGTCCTTCTCCAAGTTTTACACAAGAAAAAAACAGATGGGAATTTGAATGTAGTGTTACCTTCACACTGAGTCTGATGTGTTTCTTGTTTAAACTCTCAAAACTCCCTGCTTTTTTCTTTCTTTAATTTCCCTTCTCTCAATGTGTTGGAGAATTCGCCGTGTCTTTTTTACAACTTAAAAAAACTAAAACCTGAGTGAAGATGAGTGCAGGAAGCTTTGTATAGTTTGTGTTTTTGCTTAGATAAATAACCAGATGCTTCCATCCAGTCCCTGTGAGCTTTATCTCCATCATTCTCCAGCCTTTCAGTTCTATTCCACCAGATCTGTTCTTTAATATCCATGTCTTTAGAGGCAGCCTGTTGCTCGTCCTATAAGCTCCTGATGAGCTGTTCTGCCCGGCGACCGAGCTCTGATTGGCCAGCCTGACTTTAACGCAGAAACTAGACCAGGCTCCGATTAAACATCTTACACAGCGTCTCAGTCCGTCAGTTTCGGACTCGGTGTGAAGCACAGCCTTAAAGAACGTGTGTTCTTTTTCAAAACCAACCAGCGCAACAAAGTCCATCACAGGGACCTGTAACCTCACCCCCTGTCCTGGGGTTCAAGCAGAGGTGCTCAAGAACAGCTGTTTCCCACAGAGGCTGATCTGTAAGGTCTGAGAACGTCAGTGATTTTATTAAAAGTAAGCTAAAACGTCAGGTGGTGCAAACCAGCAGAAAACCTGAATGTATATTACAAAAATAAATCATTTCTAGACAAACTGCACCAGGTTATGCAGTACAGATGTTTTTCTAAACCTTCAAGTTTTTTAATAAGTAACCTAACCTTAAATAAAGGCACAAACCGCACAGGTGAATGAAATATGACCTTTAATCTTCTACAAATGATTTACAAACGATTTTACAGCATATTACGAACCGTAAACCCTCCGGAGACGCGTATCTCAAACTCCGAGTGGAACCGGATCGAGTGTGAGGAGAGATCGGGATTAGTTTTTAATCCCCGATGAAATAAAAGCAGTTTTAGGCCGTGCCCTCGCACTTTTAAGTGGCTTTTAAGTCTCGTTCAGATTTACGGCGCTGCATCCTGAAAGCCTTTTTATTGTTGTAACGTTAAACCGCTGAACATTCCTCGTGCTCTGTCTGAACATAGATCTCACATACGGCCTCTCTGCTTGCCCACACACACACACACACACACACACACATAAATAAAATGTATATACACACAGACTGACCTAAAATCCCTACATGCACAGACCATCTGGCTCTAATTAGACAGAGCTGAAACACACACACACACACACCTGTCTGCAGGTGTGATATTCACATGCACAAGTGTAGTGTGAGACAGTGTCAAACCAAAACATCTGTCACCTGCAGAGAAACAATAAATAATACACACATTACACTGACCAATCCCCCCCCCAACACACACACACACACACACACAAAGATGGGCAGAGGATCTCCATTAATCACCAAATGTGTAAGAACATGATTGAATTGTTTAAAAACAATGTTGAAGGCAGCTCATGTTGCTTTAAAACGTACTTTTCTGCATTAATGCTGCATCACAGGAGTGGAAATGACCCTTACCGAGGGCCCTGACCCGACCCCATAGCATGCCAGAGCCTGGCTTTTGGACCTTTTCATCTTTGGTTCCATAAAAGCTCTGTTGTACTGATGGGTCTGAGCACAATCCCATTCCCACTGTATGATGGTCCATCCCAGATCTTCCGAGCCCAGAGAAGCCGACGCCGCACATCATTTTTAAACATTTTGTGATAAACTGGAGATCCTCTGATCATCTTTACTCCTCAGAGCCTTTCCTGGATGCTGCTTTTGGACCAAATCATGATTATAATCACCTGTTTGAAATCACATCATTATTTATGTTTTTATCTCATTATTATTATTATTATTTCTCTGTCCCAACTGTTTTTGGAATGTGTTGCAGGCCTGAACTGCAGGAATGGATGATTATTAGTCAGAAATAAACATGAAATATTTTGGGTTTATACTGTCTGCAATTAAATTATAGTCAGGACCGTAAGCAACCTTGCATTAATTTTTATTTGCATTTACCATACCGTCCCAACTTCTTCTGATTTGGAGTTGTAATTTCACTTAATTAAGAAATTGGTTGAATATTCTAATTAGAAGTCCAGAATAATATTATCTAATGTTAACTTTTTAATCTAAGAGCGTTTAATTGCACAGATGATAGGTGTGTGTGTGTGTGTGAGATACACACTCCGGCCTGTAAGATGGTCTCTCGGTTTGGGATCGTGTCTTTTCAAACAAAACTCATTATATACTCGAGCTCCTCAGATGTGTCGCCTAATTAACGCTTTACAAATGTCACCTCTAATTAAAGCGTGATGAGTCTGCACTGATTACACACCCATCTTCTTATTTGTTGTCCGTGTGTGTCTGTGTGTGTGTGTGTGTGTGTGTGCGCGGTTCTTGTACACTTTCTGAAAAAAGTCAGTACTTTAAATCAAACAAATTATTGACATGAGGTTATTTCTGTACTGCAGTCCTAGACCTCAGATTATAGCCTGATCCTCAGCTGTGTGTGTGTGTGTGTGTGTGTGTTATTATACCACAGTTCTGTTATCGACGGTTATCGTTTGATTTTAAGATAAAAGGATAGAATAATCAATTTGTTTATCAGCATTGTCTGAGGTAAAATGGTTCCATTCTATCCTGCTGCTCATTCATCATCATCAGACTATGGGCTTCAGTCCTAACAGAGGAACAGAATCCATCAGTAACTGTTTATTATACAGAACATAAACACAAATATATCGATTGATCAGCTTTAATTGATTAATAAAGAAAGTTTATTTCCATTCAGTAAATAAAATGAGTCTGATTTCTAAGGCAGGCTGTTCCTAAGGTCCACTGTTCTACCAGCAGAAGGAAATCAGAGTGAGATCCCGGTGTTAGAACCAAAGCACAGGATCAGCGTTATCATTTACATTCCTCAGTTAGTGATTCTGAATTAGTTAGATGTAGCTAGAGGACGGAAGGAAGGAAGGAAGGAAGGAAGAAAGGAAGGAAGGAAGGAAGGAAGGAAGGAAGAAAGGAAGGAAGGAAGGAAGGAAGGAAGGAAGAAAGGAAGGACGGAAGGAAGGAAGGAAGGAAGGAAGGAAGAAAGGAAGAAAGGACGGACGGAAGGAAGGAAGGAAGAAAGGAAGGAAAGACGGAAGGAAGGAAGGAAGGACGGAAGGAAGGAAGGAAGGACGGAAGGAAGGAAGGACAGAAGGAAGGAAGGAAGGAAGGAAGGAAGAAAGGAAGGAAGAAAGGAAGGAAGGAAGGATGGAAGGAAGGAAGGAAGGACGGAAGGAAGGAAGGAAGGAAGGACTGTCCTTCCTCTTGACGTCCATTCCTTCATTCTTTCAATCCGTCCTTCCTTCCTTCCTTCCCTTCCTCGTTCCTCCCTCCTTCCTTCCTTCCGCCCATTCCTTCCTTCCTTCCTTCCTTCCTCTCGCCTTCCCTTCCTTCCTCCCTTTCCTCCGCATTCCGGTCCGCTTCCTTCCCTGACTTCCTCCTCCTTCCTCCGCCTTCCTTCCTTCCCTTCCTTCCGCTTCCTGTCCTTCCGTTCCTTCTCTTCCTTCGTCCTTACCTTCCCTTCCTCCCCGGCCGCCCTTCCTTCCCTCCTTTCGCTTCCCTTCTTCCTTCCGTCCTTCCCTCCTTCCTTCCTTCATCCTTCCTTGCCTTCCTGCGCTTCCTTCTTCTTCCTTCCTTCCTTCCTTCCTTCCTTCTCCCTCCCCCATCCCACTCCCCCCTTTCCTCCCTCCCCCCCCCCTCCTCTCCCCCTCTCCTCTTCGCCTTCCCTCCCTCCCCTCCTTAAAGAAAGAAAGACAGCCATATTTATTTCTACTGCACTATACATATATATATATATATATATATCTATATTATATCTATCCTATATATATATATATATATATTATATATATATATATATATATATAATTTTTTTTATCTGAAGCTCTTAGTGTGAATGTTCGGAGTCAGAAATGTTAGAGTCGGAGTTCTAGATCATCAGCAGCTGGTCGGGTTAATCGGAGCTGGGCTTAACAGATCCATAAATGAAGCTCCGATCAGCCGGGGATGGTGTTTAATGAGAGACACCGAGTTTAACACCAGCAAACGCCGTGAAGGGAATCAGAAAGAAGGAGCTGCTGGAACCGGCGGAGCTGCTGATGCTGTATAACTCTCTCGGAACATTTCTGTTGATCCATCAAACCAAACCCAGCTAGAAGCTGCTCCAGCATTTCTGCTGATGGGACTCAGACTGATCTTCAGTCTCACTGTGGCTCCATTAAGAGTCCGGGACCTTTGGTTTGAAATACTGACTTTATTATACATTTCTCTGAACTTTCCAGCTTACAGCCAAATCCTGGTTTGTAATTAAGGGTGATAAAGCTCAGCTCACTGGAACCATCAGGCTGCTCATTAAAAGCTTGAGCTAACTCATTTATTTTACGTATAATTATAACGTTGCTGATTTGTTATGGCTGGTGTTGTTTCTATGGTTACGTGTGTATGTGGTGGAGTGATACTTGTGGTTCTGATTCCTGTTTGTTTCTTCCCACATTGATCCCCCAGATGGAACTGGATGTATAAGATCATTGTTTGTGATTTGATCCGCAGTGTGAATCAAAAGAGCTTCTGTTGATGCAGATCAGTTACAGAATGCACTGTGTGTGTGTGTGTGTGTGTGTGTGTGTGTGTGTGTGTGTGTGTGTGTGTGTGTGTCTCCAGCCGCTTGCTTGTCTTTGATTCCCGTTGGCATGATGAAAAAGCAGTGGGAGGCTTTCACTCCAATTTGCAATCGTTTGTCTTCACTTGCCCCCATGACACCGACGCAGATAGACAGATAGACAGACAAACACACACACACACACACACACACACACACACACGAAGCAAGTGCAAAGTTATTTTGTACAGCTCACCATAATGTCATGCTCCACTCTGAAAGCAAACTTTTGATTCAATCAGCATCCGATAATTAAATGTTCTGATCACGTGATCAGAGAAAAGATTAATCAGATATTAAAATCAATAAGCATCAGCAGAGCTCACTCTGATCCATCACATATCGATCAGAACTCACTTCTCATTTAGGTTTAATTTCCTCCCCGAGACGAGGAACCAAACCTCATTCTCAGATCTAATGACACGGAAAATAACAACGTGATGAATTAAAATCCTGCTGAGATCAGAGACGAGTTCATACTTTATTATAAAGTTTGAATCAGGAATAACATTAAATAGAAAACTGGTACCATTCCAGTCCAAACACTAAGGAGTTAAAGTTATTATAAGTTAAGTTTAAATCAGGAATAATGTTAAATATAAAACTGGTACCAGTTCCAGTCTAAACACTATAAATGTTCTGGTACTAGTTCCAAATCTAACTGTGTCCTAAGACTTTTGCACCATACTGTTTCTCTCCCTTTCTTTCTTTTCTTCAGTAGCTTGTGGTTCAGTACATAAATTCTTCGTACACCGTTCTCGGGTTTCCTCTCCCACTGTTCGATATCGTATCTCCGTAACGCTTTTGCGTTATTAAATACGTGATTGATCACGTTCTCGTGTTCTTTAGAGGAAACTCATCTCTGTAACCAGCAGAGACACAAATCCATAACAAACCAAATTAATCTATGCAATCTGCACTTACAGCCACCGAGGGCAGCTCCCATCGCACTGTGTGTGTGTGTGTGTGTGTGTGTGTGTGTGAGACCCGAGCATTAGTCATGCACATTCTCTTTTTCTCGCGCGGAAATGAACCTCGACCTCCAGCCGGGGGCGCACACTGTGATCCAGCGGCCGGTGCCATGCTCCATGGCGGGCACGGCGGGGTAAAGGGGCGCAAAGGCCCGACTCCCGCGTGTCCGGGGCCAACGGATCACCCGACTCCAGATGGCAGTCTGCCCTCTCGGTGCCCACACGCCTCCGCCCTCGAGCCCGTGGTGGGCACGAGTGTGCCAGCTGGACCGTCTACAGGACGGAGGAGATTCCGCTCTTACGCTCAGACTAAATATAAAGCAGAGTGACGGTAATTATGATTATAAATCTTGTCATGCGGGCAAAATATGAGCCGAACCAGAGAGAGGATCGCATTACGTTTTTGTTTTTATGAAATTCTTAAACAAAATACAATTCCGAAAGAAACACGAACAAATGATTTCAGCTCCGAGACCTCAAAGGGGATTGTTGGGGGGGGGTGTGCCAAAACTTTTGCATGTTTTACAGCACACATTAAAACATCCAGAAATATTTAGACTTTGCAACACAATTTTGCCACGACATCTAAACTTTTACATAACAACAAAAAGAATAAAATACTAACATGTACTATATAGTGCTTAAACACCAGCGCTGTGGACATGTCCCAAATCACACACCTTGTTCACTACGCACTGCACTTAAACACTGTTAGTACACTATGGCTGCATCCCAAACCACTTAATAACACTTGTTAGGATGCCTACCTGCTGCAGTGCGTTGTTGAAGCGTGTGAATGCCATTCCCTCATGTTTGTAGGCTTTATGAGTGCACTAAGACTAATGCACTAATTAGTAAACATGCAGTGATTTGGGATGGAATCTGTGCTTTAGTGTGGATTATAAAACTAGAATTATCTCACATAAATAAAAGTTAGTGTCAGTAGTGAAGAGACTCCAGAGTGGCACTCAGCACAGCACAGTGTGTGTGTGTGTGTAGGTGGGTGTTTAAGTGCTGGCAGAGGGTAGAGGACGACCCTGTACAATGACAAGAATGAAAGTGAACCGATTACTGAAGGACACACACACACACACACACACACACACACACACACAGTAACCCTCTGGAACCTGCTCACTGCACCTGTCACATCATAAATAATTCAGAGATCCACGGAGTGCACTTTCTCTCCATCACACACACACACACACACACACACACACACACACACACACACACACACACACCTTCTTTCACACCTCAGTTCTGACTGCCTGGTCAAATCAGATTTTGTTTTCAGGTTGAAATTTTTTTTATAGATGAATTTAAACAAATTCAAGTAATAATAATAATAATAATAATAATAATAATAAGTGCACATCAACACCATCCAACTCTGCATACTTCAGATTGGTATTTTCTTGCTATTTTTTACTTCACCAACTTTTTTTCTTCTTTCCTTTTTATTTTAAACAGAACGGATGAACCCAATTTGAACTTAATCTCTTTTATTATTGAAGTTTTCCGCTTGAAAAGCAGCTTAACTCGAGGACTGTAAAAAGAAAAGACTAAAAGGAAAAAAGAAAAAGGCCCTCTGAGGTCGAGAAGCTGGAGCGGATTCAAACCCTCTCAGGCTCTGCAGCCTCTCGGCCGCTAATAAGAGAGCAGAGACTTTTCTTTCTCCGTCTAATTACTGCTCTAAACACGTTCATTAACTTATTTAGGGGGAAAAACACCTTAGTTATTTATTTACTTATAGATAAACACTGCTTATGTAACATCAAGTCTGAGCCACAGTCAGAAAGAAGAAAAGATGGGCTTATATTTAGTAACTTCTTACAAAGATATTTATTATTATTATAATTACTGATATTTTTGTTGTTTTTGCAGTAATGGAGCTCCTGATTTGGGTCCACGGCGGCGGAGTGAATAATTATGTTCTGTTTTTGTTTAATGAGTTAATTAATGCTGTTTGTGATTAACTCTAATCAGGATGCATTAACACTTCCCTCGTTACAGCGTACAGGTGCTGATAGAGATTCGAGTGGAGCGGCAAGGACGGGCTTTTATTCTTTAATGATTCATTTCACCTTTTTAATAAATTAAGAACAATAATCCTTCTGCTTTAAATTATTTTATTTCTTCCATGTATTTTTTCTCCTCCTGTCCCTTTTACAAAAAATAATAAGAAAAAGACAGATTTAATGTGTTCTTTCATGGTATTCATATTTCAACATTATTTATTCCTTCCTTCTTTCTGTCCTCTCCTTTTTATCTGTTTATACCAATATTATTTCCTCTTTATTACCTTTTTTAATGATTCTTTCTTTCTTTTAGCACCAAAAGAGTTTAGACATTTTTAGATGAAATATAAAACTTTATTTAAAGCTTTGCATGATAGATGATGAATGAATGCATGAAGATGCTGAGTGTAATTCCCTCTTTATCCACAGGGGGCAGATAATCAGGCTGCTGTGTTAATGATGTCATTGCTTACAAAGATCTGGGATCACGATGAGCAGGAGGTGTCCATCTCCCACCTCCCTGTGTTATCTGTTTCAGATTATTTAAAAGACTTTGATGAGAGTTGGGGGTGGCTGGGGCTGAGGGGGGGTGGGGTAAATGAATTTCTGCCAAAAATTAAAAATCCCAGAGGCCAAGAGGAGCCCTGCAGCGTGAGAAAGAAACCAGGAGAAGCCAGGCCTCAGAATAATGGCAGCAACATCCACCTTAAACAACTTCTACCTTAAAAACATCCACCAGAAAACACATGACCCTAGGTAGCACTCAACTTACACTACATCCACCTTACACGACTGCTCCCTAATTCTACGCCCAGCCTAAACAACACCCACTGCCACTATTTCTGCTTTAAACAATATCCACCCTTAAATTCCGACAAAGCAGTGCAGTGAAGTGGGATGTAGCTGGACGCCTCAAGCTACAGGATAGCGTAAGGTGTGTGGGAGTAACGCGCAAGTGAGGGAGTGAACGAAGGCGCTGCTGCTGAGAGACGGCGGGTTTGGGGTTGGGTTTAGTCACCAGGTCACCGGATTTACAATCAGACAGCAACAAAGCAGTGGAACAAACTTGAATCTAACCACAACCTGGAACTGCAGGAACCGTAACCGGGCTCTACAGTCAGACCAGTTCAACAGAGCTCAGAGGGCCACGCCCACGCGCCGCGCTCAGCTCACGGCTTTTTCCGTCAATAGATGAGCTCATTCTCCAGACGGCGTGTACTGAGAGCGCGGCGTCACAGTCGTGGAAAAAAACCGAGATAGGATTCCGACACAGGATCTGATTTCATGGTTAAACTGGTTACAGGAGCTGCTTTTACTGGAATGAAACATGATTTATTTATTGTGTAAACAAACAAACAAACATAAGACTGCAGAATGAGAGCTACAGGAGGAACTGGACTTATATTATGGGATGAGTAAAAACAGATTTAGTGAGATTCATCACACGGTTAGGGATCCCTGTAGTGGTGAAACAGTGAAGGGCCCGGACTACTGGGACTTACCAAAGTGTTCCTGTTGAGTCTTTGAGCAAGGCCCATATCCCACAGCTAGTCGTTATGAGATTATATTAATTATCAGTTGCTCTGGATAAGAGAATCAGTAACATGTATAGTGTGTGTGAAGGTATGTATTAAAAAAAGAGCGTGTAAGAAAAGAACAATCAGGTCCTGTATTGGCCCTAAATATAAATCAAAATTGAGGACTCTCAATTTAAAAACGGGAGGAAGTTAAAAACGGGATGTGACGTCATTTTTTTTGTATTTCATTGACTGATTCCTGATAAAAAAAAAATGTCTTTAGGCACTGTAGGGATTGATGCTGATGTTACGTTAAATAAATAAATAAATAAATAAATAAATAAATAATCATGGAAGCATTAAGTACTTTTATTAAAAACAGAAAGTGCATGCTCCTGTCTTGTGTGCCCGACCTTAGAATCATTTTAACAAAAACCGCACACCATTAATACGAGCTGGAAGTAATAACCTGCTGTCTGAATGAGTGACACGAAGAGCTTGGCTTCGGTGTGAAACGGCTCAGGGTTACACGGTTCGATAAAGCAATGGTATCAGGATCTGTCTGTCTCTATTCTTCGTTCCTTTATGTGAGCGACAAAACAAACATTTGTATTTATGAGTATTTATGATTAAAAGCACTTATTTCTGTAAGACCCTCCAGCGATTCCTCCATACTGTCGATCTCAAGAACCATTTCTGGAATGGATGGAGAAACCGGCCCAAAACTAAAACTAGCCACCAATCTTCTGCTTGCTCTTTCTTTAACACATCTGTAACCTGACATGTCCTGTTACCACATCCATGAGCACACACAGAGCGACCCTAATCCATCTGGGGGAACTGGATTACCACCAACCTGACCCCAGGTAGAGGGAGGAGGGCCGAAGGTGGAATTTGGAGCCACATTAGCGTCTGTGAACGAAGCTGTTCAGCAGATCTGCAGCGCTCAAGATCTTACCATGAACCGTACAGCCCAGAGCTAATAACCAGCAGGTCATTCAGCCAGAACGCACCACTGATTGTGTGGTGGGACGCTAACGCTAATGCTAACCCGCATCATACGGAAAGGAATGTCTGAGCTTTAATACGATTCCCAGAAGAACGCCCAGGACTGGACGAGATATCGCCTTTCTGAGGACCTTACCCTCCAAACGTGGAGCTCCTGTGGTCAGGCATCTGGATGAGATGCAGAACGGAACAGCAGGTGTCTGGTAATAACACACACACACACACAGGGTCAGATGAGCTCTGGAGGTTTTTCATCATGTGTTAATTGGTCCATCTGCTGAGAAGACAAGGTTAGGATCGCCTGGGTGAGCTGCCGAGGATCAGCGCAACGTCCATGTCTCTCTCTCTCTTACACACACACACACACACACACACACACACACACACACACACACACACACACACACACACACACACACACACCCAATCAACAGAAAGACGGTTTCTAAATGGTGTTTTAGAGCTATACATTACACAGCATGATTATGTCATACAGCAGGTACTTGTTGTTTAACGTCTGCCTTACGTTCTCTGAAGCATGTCGCTGACCGGACTTTATGATAGCCACAGTCTTTTTATTCTACTGTAATGCAAATATAAAGGATATTTTCACAAGACTCTGGTATTGTGAATTCAGTATCGTGAATCGAATCATGAGCAGAGTGTATCATAACAACTCTACATCTCACTGCTTAAAAAAACACATAAGGATGCTGTGCCTGTCCTCTCTTTGGGGAGATCTAATAAATAATGTCATTGCATTCTTTTAACACCAGAGGGCACACTCGTACGTCATATACAGCATATCTTCCTTCATGTCTTTTGAAATGAAAACACGAACAAACAACGAGCGATTGGAAATGACCAATACTTTTGTTTCTGAAGCCAAAAATGCATCGATAGACAGAGCTAGGAACAGCACAGAAGATCAGCCAGATGATCCAGAGGGTCTGTGAGTGAAAGTGAACCAGTTTATAGAGTTTTAGGTAACAAAGCAGTACTACTTACAATAGGACAGCTACATACAAACACCATTTACAGCTTAGTGCAAGTAAGTAGAGGAAAGATCATCCACACAAACATGAGGAACTCACACAAAAAAGTCTCTCAACACATCAACCGAGTTACAACACAATCTAGAACAAACCGGTTGTGGGTGTTGCCAGATATCATCAAAGAAACAAGCCCAAAAGAATATATAGGCATTTCAAAATGCCTTTTAACATCTCATAATTCTACCAAGATTCTATTAGAAGAAACATGCCTGATTCTAATGAAATATATGTTATTATAAAATAATGCAACAATAATAGTAATAGATCAGCAATAGTACATATGTAGTATAAATAGTAATAGAATAGCTGTATAGTATAGTATACACTATTTTATATGCAGTGTTATACTACATATATCTATTATTTGATTAATTATATTACATCGTATTGTACTGAAAGCCTAATAATATTCTGGGTTGAATATTGTACATTTTAACTGGAGTAAAAACATTTTTTCTACTCCACATATCCTTCAATATAAAAACCTCATTAAGTCCTCATCAAGTCGGTAGAGAAATAATTCGGTTATTGTGCATTTAACCAGAAAAAACCCAGCTCCTCGTAACTGTTCACGCCGGTCTCGCCTGGACCAATATGGCGGACGTGCTGACGTACCGCAGCATGAGCCATTGCATACATGTTTACGTTTTAATCCACGCTCTTTCTCCCAACTTTCCTTCCTTCCTGGCATTGATAACAAACTAATTAAAGAAACTGCGTTGCTGATGAACCCCCGGTGGGCAGGACTGATTTGGACGGAGGCGGGGATGAAGGGGAACGGGACTGTGGATGGCACTAGTTATGAGGGGAGTACAGTGGAGTGTTAAGCACCACACTCACGTCACGTTCTGATTCCGCTCACCTGCACCTACTTTCTTTATTACCTGCACTATTTGTACACCTTGCAGTTCACCTTTATCTTGTGAAGTATTTTTGCGGGGGTTTTGCACCCCGTTCGGTGTTTTTGCAGGTTCGGTTTTTCCATCTGCACCTTCGGTAGGTTCGGTAGGTCGTGTTTCTTTCCATTTCATCCTCGTTGTGTTGCTCATTTCCTCGCATGTCCACGTGTCGTTTTTGCATCTGTTATCTCGCCTCTTGAAAAAAGCAAACAAAAAACCAGCAGTTATGAAGAAACCTCAGAATCTGACTATTTACTGTGACGGATTTCATCTCGATCTGATCCTTCTGGATGCTTCATTCTCTCTCTCGCTCTCTCCCCATTTCCGTGGTTTTGTCTGTATCAATAACAGGACGTTCTTCTCCCGGCGTTCCTGAGGAGCTCACGCCGAAATCGATATTGACAGCTCAATACGGCAGACGAAGAGGAACGAGGGATCCATTACTCTGCTCTTCCGTCTCGCTGCGCCTCCGATCGTCTCCGAACATGCCGATACTCGGCCTCGTCCTGTTTTTGAAACCGTCTTATTTTGCAAAATTGGGCCAATCAGAGAGATTCTCCTGTGAGGAGCTGAGAGCTATCAGGCTGACGGAAATCAGGGCCGTTGTGAGAATGTGATTCAGGATGTAATGGAAGCCCTCGGTGAGTCGAGACGTGAGCAGACAACAGCAATCTCTCCACATTTCCCTCAAAAAAAGTCTCAGCACTGCTCGTACTAAACAAGAAACTCCTCACACCAACATCACATGAAGAGCAGATCCTCACAAAGTGGAATTCTTAAAAATAACACGTTAACTTTTCTCCCACATCCACTATGAGAACAGACTGTTCCTATACGTCTAATATAATTCCACAGCTTAACACGGCCCGGTGTATCCAGATTATCACCAACGGGAAAAAAATCCTTTGCAAATAAGCTAAGCGTGGGCTGGTGGCAGAAAGCATTACCGGAACACAACACAAACAGAAGAAAAAACACGCCGAAGGTTCTTAAGGTTCATAAGAATGTTCTTGAATGCATTTCTTGAAAAAAAAAAAAAACTTAACTAAATTAATTGTTTTTGTCATGCTTTGAACTTACAGCCTAAGAGGAGTGTGATTCTATCGCAAGGTTAAGAAAACATTTAGCGACGCTTTCAAGAATACCACTTGTTCTTAGAAATGTTCTTAAGTAAAGACGTAAGAAAGTAAATAAGATCATTCTTAAGAAGTTAACATGAAGAACAACATTTTTTGTAACATTTTTCTTAACAAAATAAAAAGACAATGTATGATTTTCTTTTTTAGAAATTGGCGAAGGTTCTTAAGACAGACACTAAGAAGTTCATAAGAATGTTCTTGAATGCGTTTTTTGAAAAACACTTAAGGAGGTTTTCATATTTTCTTAATAACATCTATGGTAAGGTTAAGAAAACATTCAAGAACACCACTTGTTCTTAGAATTGGTCTTAAGAAAAGAGTTAAGAGACATAAGATCGTTCTTAAGAAGTTATCTGACAATCAGTGCAGTAATGAAAATACTGATCTCGTTTAAGATCGATATTAGAAATAACTGCAGTAGCCGTGCCGTCGGTGCCGATCCTCGACCTTTAAGCATCTGTTGGCAGGAGGAGGAGGATCTGTATTCTCTAACCCGCTTCCCCATCTAAGAACAGATTTTTGGCGACATGACGGAGCTGTAATTCAGCGGCGCAGTGGGAAAGAGGATCTAATAAAAGTAAAATACAGACGCCGAGTTTATCAGCGCTCACCACGGGGGGGTAAAACACGACCCTGTCCTAAAAAGGGCAGGAGAAAGATCCGATCGGATTTTATTTACAGCAGCTACTGAGGAACTCCCGGGACTTAAAGGAGAAGCCAAAAGGAAGAGAGAGAGCGACACGGAAAATAGGATCAGGGGCCAGATTCAGGAAATATTTCTTAAGAAAAAACTTGCAAAGGTTTCTTAAGATAAACATTAAGAAGTTCATAAGAATGTTCTTAAATGCAATTCTTGTCTTGTAAAGTTCTCATATCTTCTTAGGAAAATCTTTGCTGTTCTCTTACGTAGGCTGCTTTGCATTTTACAGCATACAGTTATTTCCTTTATTTACTTTAATCTGCTGGGAGGAAAAACATCAAACCAAGCAGTCAAAACCTTTTGCAAACAACAAAAAAGTGATGATAGAAGAAATAGAGAACAGGAAAAAGTTTGGAAAATCAGTAATTGTGGGAATTGTTAGGAATCTGTTTTTAGAATTATTCTTAAGAAGAGAGTTAAGAAAATTAAGTCATTTTAAAGTTTTTTGAAGAACAACATTTTTTTTGTAACTTTTTTTCTTAGGAATGATGATTGGCAAAAGTTCTCAAGACAAACACTTTTAGCAAACAAGAAAGAGATGATGGCGGAAGAAGGAGACAACAGGAAAAAAAATGCTGCTTAGAAATACGATAATTTTGGGTTAATGACAGAAAGTTTTGTGCATTAGTAAGATAAGTTTCTCCACTTGTGAACTCTCACAGCCTAAGATGAGTGTGATTCCATCGTAAGGTTAAGGAAACATTTAAGAACAGAACGCTTTCAAGAATACCACTTGTTCCTAGAACTGTTGTTAATAAAAGAGTTAAGAAAAATAAGATCATTCTTAAGAAGTTATCTGAAGAAGAACACTTATTTCTTAAGAAACTTATTTCTTAAGAATGAAGTTGACAAAGATTTAAGAACTTAATAAAAAAACAAACTGCTGAAGGTCCTTAAGACAAACACTAAGAAGTGTTTGTTCTTCAATACAATTCTCTAAAAGAACCTAAGAAGTTCTCATCTTAAGTATCTTACCACTTGTTCTTCGAAAAATTCTCAAAAGAGCTGCAATCGTCTGTAATGGATTACTTTCTGTGAGGATCTACCACGACACCTAACCTGTAGCCAATGTGAGAGACCTTTAGTTGCTTAGTAGTTACACCCTATTACACAGCTTTCTCTTGGAGTGATCTTCGTTAGCCGGCCCCTCCTGGGTTCCTCTATTGGTATATAATCTGTCTGACTGTGGACTGGTGGAGTCCAAACTCTTTAGAGACGGTTCTGTAACCTTTTCTTCTTTGTTCGTCCTGTGATTCACTTCCAGTAACTTTGTGCTGTGAGGATCAGACTCTGATCGATCCCTGATCTTTAAAAGAAATCACACCTGATTGATCATCCGGACTAATCAGTTAATTAGTTCATTAATCAGGGCTGAATTACATTAGATTAGGTTCCTTCCTAAGACAGGTCAGAGTTTTAGGAACGAGTTCACACAGAGATTTATCTAAATGACTGCACTGATGATTGGCGATTCCGTGGAAGATTTCATTTGTTGTTACGTAAACAACCAACGGATTCTTTTCCAACACATTTTTGCGTCTCCGTGGAAACGTGTCGTGTTTGGACGCCGAGGCGCCGCCGTGTTTAGACTGCGATTCGGACTCGGATCTGCTCAGCATCACTCGGACGTTTTTGTTCTTTTCTATTAATTATTAAAAGGCGCTTGGGCTGTTTTGGGACTTCCACAGACAAGGGAAGAACATACCAAACAGCACAGACAATACAAGATGAGGTCATAATGAGTAACGAATGAGGTTATTAATCAAAAAACAGTGCTCTGAGCCAATCAGGTCTCTCGGACTGGTGCTGTTATCGTTGCACATTGTTCAGGAATGAAATGTGCTGAAACAGGACTGGCTCTCTGTGTGTGTGTGTGTGTGTGTGTGTGTGTGTGTGTGTTTATATGAATGTACAGTATGAAAGCAGATGGCTCGGTGCGAGAACCGCTGGTGTTTTCGTTCGGCGTCTCGCTCCCTGGACGTGAATCGGCCGTGTGACTCATACACACGTCAGCTGCTGTCAGCCGGGTTTTGTGTCGAGCAGCGGGACGCGCTGATCCGCCCGCGTGATATTTACGCTACATTAGCTTTCGCTGACACTCGCACACACGGCTCTGACCTCACAGCGGGTCGGGTTTTGTGCGAGAGCGCCCCTCCTGGGGCGGGGCAGAACAAAACGCGGCGGAGGCTTTCATTAAGCGAACGCGGTTTTATTAGATTACCACCGAGGAGCCGTCACGCTCGCGGTCACCTGCGAATCCCGATTGTTCCGGGCCAGGCCGTGTCAGGACCTGTCAGAAGGGCAAAAAAGGGCCACCACAGGACCTCTGCAGGACCTCCGCAGGACCGCCACAGGACCGCCGCTAAGTGGTGACGGAACACAAAGCTCCCGAGATACTGATGAGGACGCATCAACATCAGTAAGCATTTAAGAGACGTTCCGAACCCCAGACTGTGAAGTTTAATTCATCCCTCAAAAAGTCTGGAATGTTTTCCGTCTTAAAGAATGTTCCAATATAAATATTGGAGAAGGAACACACACACACACACACAAACACACACACACACACACACACACACAGTGGTGTTTAACCATCACTGAACCATTACGAGATGTTTTAGAGCATAAACTGATGTAGATCCCCCGTCTAATTTATCTCTCAAAGATCTGGAAGAAGTTCTTCACCATGCAACCACAAACCGATTTTTTCATAAAGCAAGACATTTCAGACTAAACTCCTATCAGCTGTTCAGAGTGAAGTTTTAAATGAGGTTCTGGATGTTCTTCAAGATCTGGAAGATGTTGTTCTTGGAGAACATTAAAACCCAACCGAAAACAAGTTCTCCTTCAATTCAGAAAGATGACAGACGCTATTCCTAAAGGTTTCTTGAAGAACGTCCAACCGCAAACCAATCAGGATGTTTTCAGAAAGCAAGACATTTCAGACTAAACTCCCATCAACTGTTCAGACTAAAGCTTTAACTTGAAGCTTTAAGATCTGGAAGATGTTCTTCTTGGAGAGCGTGCCAACGAGGATGTTCTAGTCTGGAATGTTCCAACATCCATCCAACAACCAGTCAGGACTTCTTTGGACTTCAGACTGAACTCCATCAACACTACATGGACATCACTGTAGCTTTAAAGATCTGGAAGATATTATTATTGGAGAACATTCCAACATCCAACCAAAAACATATCCTATTCATTTCAGAACGATTTTAGAGATGCTTGCTATACCTAAAGGGTTTTAAAAAATGCTTCAACATCCATCCAGAAATCAGTCGGTAATTTTGAGAAAACAAGACATTTCAGGCTAAACTTCTATCACCTGCTCAGATACATCACAGAAGTTTTAACTGATGTTATAGACATCCTTCAAGATCTGGAAGATGTTCTTCTTGGAGAACACACAAAACATCCAAAAACAAGTTCTCCTTCAATTCAGAAAGATTTGAGAGATGCTGTTCCTAAAGGTTCTTGGAGAACACTTCAACATCCAGCCACAAACCAGTCATGACTTTTTTCGAAAGCACCATACACCATACATTTACAGCATTTAGCAGACGCCCTTATCCAGAGCGACTTACAATTGGTACAGTCTTACAATCCAAGCAGTTGTGGGTTAAGGGCCTTGCTCAAGGACGCAACAGTGGCAGCTTGGCAGAGGTGGGATTTGAACCCTGGACCTTCTGGTCCATAGTCCAGTGTCTTAACCACTAGGCTACCACTGTCTGAAAGCAAGATGTCTACATAAGGTTTTTCTTGAAGAAGCTCCAAGCCCAAACCATTAAGGACTTTTCCCAGACTAACCTCCATCAGTTAGGAAGGTATAGTCCTTCATTGGTGTTCAAACATCACTGAACATTCTTGAGCAGTTCTGAAGCTCAAACTGTAAAGATCTCCATCCCTCAAAGATCTGGAAGATGTTCTTCTTGGAGAATGCTCCGGCATCCAAAGTAAAACAAGTTCTCCTTCATTTCAGAAAGATTTGAGAGACCCTGTTACTAAAGGTTTCGTGAAGAACACTTCAACATGACACTACAAACCAATCATGACTTTTTCAGAAAGCAAGATATCTAGCTAATTTCTTGAAGAAGTTCCAACCACAAACCATTATGGCTCCGGACTGTAAAGATCTCCATCCCTCATAGAGTTTTAAGATGTTCTTCTTGGATAATGTTCCAACACTGAACAAAAACCACTTACAAAAACCCATCCACTGAATTAATTCCTCAACGATTTGGAAGATGTTCCTCTTGAAGAAGCACCACCAGATAAGGTTCCTTTCCTCAGGTCACAGTTTTAACAATGAGTTACCATTGTGAGATTTATCCAAGCGACTCCACCAACGATTCTGTGAAAGACAAACATTTCATTTATTGTTATATAAATAATCAACGGACCCTTTCCATCCGGTCGCCGTGGAAACCTTTCATGTTTAGACTGCGTCTTCGTGTTTCTCACACAGCTGAGATCTGCTTAACGTCGCTCCGACGCTTTTTTCTCGTACAGTAACGAATGATTCACTCTGAAAGTCAGAAAGGTCCGAGGCCGGCGACGCGACCGCGGGTGGAAATAAAGCTCTGGTGCTGCGTGTAATGTGGGATCGATGGCCTGCGTAGGAAGCTTCGCAGAGGTACAAACACAGAAAACGTCTGATTTCCACGTCTCCTCACTTCATCACTTCACATTAATTCCTCGGGAAGGCAGAGCGTCAGCGCCATCCGAGTCCCAGTCTGATGAATGAAGCGTTAGATTTGGAAACTCCACAAAGGTTCTGCTTAATGTAACCGAACGGCCTTATTACTCGGTAAATATCACCTGGATTTAATACGATTCATTTTAGGATCCAACTGGAACAGGGCAGAAATGTGAAATGTTTGGGTTTATTTACACCAAGGTGCATAAAACTCTAGATTCAACTTCTAGATCTACTTCAAATTACTTCTTATACAAGCAAGGTGCTTAATCAGAACATATTCAAGGCTGGGTTTAAAAAAAGCTAATTGCTTTCATTTTTAAGGTATTAACCTATTCTGAAAGTTAAATATATTTATTACTACAATTAAACAACATGGTAATTAACATAATTATTTATTCTGACATATTCCGCCTAATTGTGCCCACTTGGCATTTTTGGGGGATGATTTTCGATTCAGTGTGCATTTATTCTTTAGACTTACTCTAGGTCGCTTGTTCATTAACTAAAAATTCATTTTATCACTCATACCTGAAGGAGAGGCGGCCGTTCAGGAGATCATCACCTGGTCCTGCACGAGCGACTCCTACCCTGGCACGTGATGGACTGGCATAACATGCAGGGCGCACTTACACTTTACCAGGAATAGGCACTGAAACGCCTATTCGACCAAATTATAAACGTTAAAAATACAATACTTTTTTTTGAGACGTTTTATCATTTAAAAATAAAACTGTGGCATGTCGATTATGGGATGTTTTTGGTTTGGGGCACGTACATGTGATCAGATAAGGATCCAAGCCTCCAACCCTGAGGCAGATGGGCTACAACACCAGAAGAATAGGTTTATAATATCTGGTGTTTTCATATCTGTTTTTTTTAAATGAACCGACCTCGTTTCTGTTAAATTAAACCTGAAAACGAACCGACTGCAGCTGATCTCAGTTCCTTTCGTTGTCACATTCTAAGCGAAGTTTAAAGAAGTCTCGCTCCTTTTTAGCACCGATGAGATCTCGTCACAACTCCAAGAACTCGGACCCCTGCTGCGTTACGTTACATTATGATCCACCAATTCCACGGACAAAGAACTCAGAGCTTCAGCACTTTTAAAATGGAATTGGACCCTCAGTTTCTAGACCAGGATCTCGTCCAGCACCTCGCTGGATCCGCGCCATCGGCCTCTAAGGTGATTAATCAGGACGTTACCAAAAGGAGGAACGTGAGAAGCTCTGGCAACGGCCTTCCTTCTGCCCCCCTTTAGGGCACCAAACACACAATGAGAGTCTATTGAGGACGTCTGGAGCGGGCCGAGAGGGCGGCAGTGCCACCTTACCTCAGAGTTTAGGGCTTCAGGGTTTTAGGTTTCCTCTGTCCCACATTTTGGGACTGTCTTGGATGGACACACACACACACACACACACACACACAGCTTTAAACATTAGACACTACTTGTCCAAATGTTTGTGGACACTAGACATCCAAGACTGTAGGAACTAATATCTAATATTAATGTCACATTTCTAGCTAGACTAGATTTTATTCGCTGTATGGATGTTATTGAGGTTCTGGCTGGCGTCAGGGTTCTGGTTCAACCCGAAAGTGTTGGATGGTCTAAGGTCTTTAAGGTCAGGTCTTTATGCAGCACAGTTACTGAAATGATCTCCAAACTGTTCGTACAAGCGTTGTGCCTCATGCAAATTTCATCATTGGATTGCCAGATGGTGGAGCGTGATCCATCACTCAACGGAACGTGTTTGCAGTGCTGCACGGCGATCTCGCACATGGAAACCCGATCCGTGAAGCTCGGACTGTTCTTGAGCTGAAGAAGCTCCTTCCAGAAGAAGGTCCAAGAAGCGTTCAAAATAAGTGCAGAAAATTGCACCTCCACATCAAATAGTAGTGCTGCTGAAGATGTGCAGGACCTGATCTGAGTACAGAGATGATGTTACGTGACACAAGGGGTGTCCTAGTACTTTTGGCTCTGAATAGATAGAAAGAATGATGCTCTGGTTGGTACAGCATGTCTTTGATTAGCACGAGGAATGTTTTTTCGCTCTTATCGTGCTCTCTAATCTAAACTTGCTCTCCCGTTTCTTTGTCCTGGCTTCTGAAGTGCTGCAATAAAAGAGCTTTTAACCCCAGTCCCACCCCACACCGCCCCACTCCCACCCCACACCAGCCATAAACGGGCACATACAGAGAGAGAGAGAGAGGGTCAGACAGGTTAAACATGAGGAAAGATCACGTATCGCCCCTCGTCTCCTCTCCTCAAACCTCACTTTACTCCAAGCGCTGATAACAGAACCGGAGGAACCTCCATCTGCTCCTCCGTCACCGTTTATCAAAAAACCATAAAAACCATAAACTCGATTCATTACTCAGCACCGAGACACATTAGAGTTTATCTGTAGGAACGGTCCTGAACCCCATCACCTCATTTATACCCCTGTCAGAGCAGCCCGGCTCTAATGGAGGTCCCGAGAGCACCTCGTACCAGGGGGCGTTTCAGACCATGATCATTCAGATCATACGGCGTGAAGATCAGACTCTGATAGATCAATATCATTTAAATATAAATCAAAACTCTGACCTGACCTTCCAATTAACTCACCTCTACAGAACTATCGTTATCCTCGTCTACTTTTAGGAGCTGTGTGAAAATCCAACAACGTTGTAGCTCAGATTGGGGTTCACAAACTTTTCTAGATATCTTGATTTAACGATAATGAAAATTAGACAATACTTAATCAGTGTATATTTCAGGTCCAAAGTGTTCAAAAGTTGCTCAAACTCGTCTCTCTGGTCCGTCTGAATTGGCACGGTCTTACAAAATGTACAACTTTACACAACGAATCATTACTTGGTGCAACTTCACAACTTTATCTGAACTTTACATGACCTTTGCACCAACTTTACATGACTCATCATTACACGGTGTAACTTTACTCAAACTTTCCAACTTTACACAATGTGCTGTTACACTGTTGCTGTTACATTCACACCTTCCGTGATGTAGTTGGTGACAGTGTTTATGTTTTTGCCATCTGCTGCTTTTCTTATTGTAAGGCGGTTTTTTGGGGGGTGAAACATTACACAACTTGTCTAGTTTAACTTTGTCCGTTGGCAGACGGTGAAAGAAGTTCGTCGAGCTGTCTTTAATGGTAATGTAGTTTGCAGATCGACATCTCCTGAGCAACATCCGTCTTTTCAAAGCCAAACCACCTCTGATGATGTAGACGGTGTCTAATCTCTCTGCAGTTTGTTCACTCATTTTTATTGAGTTCAGTTCTGCGCTTTGAGGCAGAACATCTACCATGTGTCATATGTGTAGTGAAAATTGTGTGCAGGTCCATAAAGGCGTGGTGGGATGAGTTTAGGACGCGAGAAAAGCTCTTGTAGGTGTGCTGTGGAGGTGTCCCAATACTTTTGTCCATATAAAATAATATGGTGTTGAATATGATGTGGAACGTATCGTGTCGCTTAAGTGCTGCATTCGTTAGAGCAGGTTTCTGAGCTGAGTGACGTCTCTAAATATTTGCCTCAGTCCTCAAAGCCTGAAACCTTGCTCTTGCTCGTTTCTTTTTTTAATCAAAGCCGCGTTAAACTCCTCGTGGTTTGTACACCAAATGTTATGTTAATACCCCGGGATTAGCCTCCGTGGCGCCTCGCGTTCTAAACCAAAACCTGCGTGGTACACAGACGGATCTGTGCTGTGCTTATGCTCGGGCTTTATTCGTGCAAATAAAAAACACACAGACGCCTGCTCTGAATTAAAGGAGGAATGCAGCCGGACGAATCAAACGTAACGCCGCGTTTCTGCAGATTCTAATAAACCATTAGCGCATCCGATAAGTCCGGGACCTTACTCAAGCACCAACGGATGAATCAGTAAAAATTCTGGGAGCTCACGCAGAGACTCCGTTATAGGTTTCAGTTTTAATACAGATTTATTCCTGCTATCTGTAATAATAAATAGTTATTTAACTGTAGGGGCACAAACTTTCCCCCAAGGCTAAGTATGTAAGAACAGTACAGAGCAAAAACAGAGAACAGAAAGCTCAGGATTCAAGGAACGCCGCTAATAAGAGATAAAGTTCATTAATGAGGAGACCTGAGATGGAACGAGTAGAAGATACACTGCTAACACGATGAGTCATCATTCGATGCCACAAAAACACAGCGCCACCTATAATACGAGGCACCATTACACACATGCGCCGGTACACAATGAAACTTTACATGATGTGCTGTTACACGATGCAACTCTACAACTTTACACAAACTTTACAACATTATAGAATGCAGCTTTACAGCTTTTGAAACCTTATAACTTGACTCAGTGTGATGTTACACAAATCAACTTTACAAATTCACAACTTTATACAATGAATCATTACACGGCGCAACTTTACACTCATTTTTACAACTTTCTGACTTTTCCCCAAACATTAAAACTTTACATGATGCTACACAACGCAGCTTTACAAGGTGGCGTCACACAAAACACCATTATACAATGCAACTTTACATGCAACCCCGATGTAAGAATGGAATCTTCTTACAGAATGAGGTCAGCGTTTGGTAATAAATAAAAGCTTGGGGTTGTCAGCTCAGACCTCCTGTAGGGGTCTCCACATCTGACCAAACAAACATGATCTGTGTGTTTCTGCAGCTCCTGATTACACAGACGCTTCAGCAGACAGATGGAGGAATAAAACCTGATCCTGCCCTGATCCTGAGTTTAAACCGGCTCTTATCTCCATGAGGAGAACGTTAGTGCAGATCATTCAGTCCTCCAGCACAGATCGAGATGATGCTGCAGAACCGGCTCTGTTTGTACAGACTCAAGTTCCACATCATAAAACATCCGAGAACAAAAACGCTGTACGGAACGAACTTAAATACGACTCAAATCTGCAGATTATAAAGCACAAGAAATCAAATACACTTTAGGATTATTTAAGGTCCGTTTCAAAAGGTGCAGTAAAATCACACTCACTCCATCCTGAGGTGCCAAAACTTTTACACCAAGGTAACTGGAACAAACGGAAAAACCATAAAACCCTTAATACATACATCCGTCTCATCATTCATTAAATCACTGATTATTAATTGTTATGAATTAACATAACTTTCTTAAAACGTGTTTCTAACTTTAAGTCAATTTATCAATGTATTGGCAAATTATTTTTTAAAGATTAAAAAAAAATCTAAACTATCTTACTCTAACAAAACTGCACTTTATATAATCATTAAATTGTCTTAAAATGGGTTTAATTCTTTTAAACATTTTATAATAATCCCTTAATGATAGACATAATGTATAAGATCAGTTTTATGTTTGAAAAATTAACATTAATTAAATATCATATTTACCACGATGGCCTTGGCCATACAAGAGTAATTTTTATACTAAAATACCAAGCAAAATAAAATGTATTACGAATAATTTATCTTAAAGTTTATATGAATTATCTATTTAAAAGTAAAATTTCATCTAAACAAAATATAAAGGGGTTTTAGCTACTTAAAAAGTTACTTACTTTTTGTAAGTTACTTATGTTAAATTACATTTGAACATGCATAATACTTTCATAATTAGAAATATTATGTCTAGATGTTCTAAGATGACTTTTATTCTAAAATAATAAGCAAATCAAAATAAATGGATTAATCAAGCATAATATTAACTAAATCTTAAATTAAGCAAAAGTTAGTTAAAAAGTCTTAAAATTGGCTAAAAGTTATTCAGCATTAAAAAAAAAAACATTTTTAATCGGCTATTAAAACCTGATGACCTTTAAATGAGCCTAAAAGTTTTGTTTACAAAGTTTTGTTTTTCTGATAAATTTGTCTGTTTTTTTTCTCATCCTAAAACTTCTCTTTATACTAAAACTTAAACTTCAATTTATTCCGTTAAAAGTAATTAAAAAAATAATAAAGATTTTCAAATAGCACAGTTAATTAACACTTTATTTTAAAAAAGTTTATTTAAAACTACTAACACCACATTTACCCCCCCCCCCCCCCCTTGTGCTTTTATCCCTGTTTAATTAATGATGTAACCTGATGTGTGTAATTAAATCTGGATATTAAAGTGAAGTTCGCTCTGAGCCGGATCTGACCTCTCTGTTCCTTCTCTTTAAAGAAAGCACAATGCACCATGGGAATGAGGGGCGCAGAGACGTCCGGGGACTCCCTCGGACTAAATCCCAGTACAGCGGGGTAATTAGGGCGAGTGAGAGGGGCGGCAGCGGGACAACAGAGCCTTGTTCCTGATTCGGTGACAGAAGGATGAGATGGTGTGGGATTACAGAGCTCCAGACACACGGCTGACTTCATACAGGACATCGCCGACCAATCAGAATTCAGCTCCAGATAAACACAACAATTACTCCGAAAATCAATCCATTAATAATCCAACTAAATTATCGGTCATCAATAAAACAGCTGTATAAATCCTAACCCTGCAATAGAACACCATTATCAGTAATAGAAGCAGTACCTTTATTAGGAACCTGAGCTAACCTGAAAAACCTGAGACCCTACAGCTGTGCCACACCCAGACCTGGATTAGACTCCACAGCATCCAAGAACCATATGAGAACTATCCACGAACTATGCAAGGTCTACCCAAGAACTATAAACAGCTCTCCAGGTACTTTTCAACAACCATCCAGGAACTGACCAAGAACGCTACAGGAACTATCTAGAATATAACCAGGAACCACCAAAAAACGTCCCAGAACAATCCAAAATCTATCCAGCAGCTCTCCAGGTACTCTCCAAGAACCATCAGTGAATCAAGAACTATTCAGAAACTACCAAGGCACTATGCAGATAATATACATAATGTAGCCAGGTACAAATCCAATCCAAGAACTTTCCATAATCATCCAGGAACTGGTCAAAAACTCTACAGGCCAGAAACAGTCCAAAATTGATCCATCAAAATCTAAATACTAACCTTGAACCATCCAGGAACAATCCAAAATCTATCCAGGAACGATCCCAAATATGTCCAGTGGCTCTCCTGGTACTATACAAGAACCAAGATCCAATATCTAGCTAGGAACTAATAACCAACAACCACTTGTAACCATCCAGGAGCTGGTCAAGAACTCTACAGGAACTCTCCAGAAACATTCCACAAATGACCCAGGAGCTATCCAACAACAGACACTATCCAATGGCTATCTAGGAACTGTTCAGGAACTACCCAAGAACTATATAACGGCTCTCCAGATACTACCTGAAAACCACCCATAACCAATCAGGAACTATCCAAAAGTTCTCCAGGAACCATCCAAAGTCTATTCAACAGTGTTCCATATACTATCCAGGAACCATCCATAATCAGTCCAGGAACTGGCCAAAAACTTTACAGAAAACAATTCAAGAACTATACAGGAACTATTCAAAGTTTACTCAGGTACTACCCAAGAAACATCCACAACCATCCAGGAACTATCCAACCTTCAGGAACTGTCCAAGAATTATCCAAGATCTAGCCAGGAACTATCCAACAGCTCTCCAGAACTCTTCAGAAGTACTGCAGAACCATCCATAACCATCCAGGAACTCACACAAGAACTCTCCTGGAAAAATCCATAATCACTCCAACAGCCCTGTGGAGACTCTCCAAGAACGATCCAGGAACTATCCAAAAAATACCCAAGAACTATCAAAGAGCTCTCTAGGAACCAAAAAAGAATCATCCAGGAACTATTCAAGTACTACTGGAGGTGTGTTTCTTCCATTTCCAAGGTTTCAGTAACAATAGACTGTTCCTGTTTATCTAAGGCCATTTTCTTCCTCTAAACATTTCTATAATACTGGTTTTTGCTGCAGAGCATTCCAGTCCTGTTGTTAGTTCTCACTCTGAGGACGTTGTGGTTCCTCGGTAGTTCCTGGTTCCTCTTAAGGTTCCTTCTTTATTTTAAATTATAGAGAATACTGTTTTAAATTCTAAGTGCAGTTAAATCTCTGTGAGCCGATGACACAGCGACCTTCTCATTACTGCTGATGGTCTGGCTCCTTTCACAGCAGGAGACTGTGGCGGATCGTGTGAAGCGATGAGGAAAAAGTAAATGAACCCCTGCAGTAAGGGTACGAGGAGGCGCCCTAACCCGAGCCAGCGCCGGAGCGGCATCTGTGGGAACTGAGGTGGTGTCTGCACTCTGCTTATTACATCACTGTGTCAAAACAAGCAGCAAACACGGCATGTTACACAACCCACGCTTTATACAGTCTGTGTGTGTGTGTGTGTCTGTGTGTGTGTGTGTTTTAAAACAACGAGTGTATCTCAGTAGAAGCAGGTGGTGCTGCAATTTACTGCAATACATCATGTGAAACACAGAGGCGAGCAAATCTGTACAGAGTTCAGCTCTCTCTCTCTCTCTCTCTCTCTCTCTCTCTCTTTCTCGCTCGCTCGCTCTCTCGCTCTCTCTCTCGTACTCTGCTCCGGGCGAGATAAGGGCCTGGATGCTCCGAGTCCAGGCTTAACATAATCCCTTCTTCCCAATCCAACAAAAAATAGCTGTAGCTCTGAAAGAGTGAGAGAACGAGACGAAAGAGACTCATTGTTTTACATTCAGCCTCTCCTTTATTACAGGGACACATCGATACCGATACTGCGATAAGGACGAAGCGATACTGCGATACTGTCTGATATCGGTGAAATCATGAAATGAATTCCTTAAGAAGTCCCTGTGTGTATTTTACAGATGATGTGTTTTTAGTTACTGATTGATTATTTTAGGTGCATGTTCGCTAAAGATTTGATAATAATAACCTCTAAAGGAATGGAGTTTCAGTTTGTAAACACTGACCATGTAAGATCTGCAGGTTTTATAAAATCAGAGTCTGGAACTAAAAACTCTGGAACTGGCTTTAGATGCGGAAGGACTTTAGAATTCCCTTCTCTTCTTGGCTGGGTTTAAGCTTTAGCATCACTTTTAGACATACATTTATATTGTTCTTGTTTTTTCTTTTCTTTTTTTTCCGTTCTTTCTTTCACTGATTGTTTTCTTTCTGTATTTTTTTCAGCTTTATTTTCTTCTTGGCTTTTGCCTCATTTTATTTCTTTTGTTTCCTTCATCATTTCTTCCCTTTCTTATGTCCTTTTACATATTTGTCTTTCTTCCTTCTTTTAATGCTTCTTTCCTTTTTATTCCCTCCTGACTTCCTGTGTTTTCTATCTTTTCTTTCTTCTTCTCTCATTCTTTTTTATCTTGGCTTCTCACATTTTATATTTTCTCTGCTTTTTTTCCTGTCTTTCTTTTGTTTCCGCGTTCTTTCTTATGTTCATCAGCGTTATTGTCTCTCTTAACTTCTCAAGTTTTGTTTCTTTTCTTCTTTATTCATTCTTCTTCTCTTGTTCTTTCTTTTTTTATGTATTTCTTTTCTCAGTTTTGTACCTTTCTGATTCCCATATTTTCATTCTATTCTTCTTTTTGTTTACTTCCTTCTTACTTGGTTCTTTCTTTCGTTCTTTTCTCCATTTTGTACCATTCATATTCTCATATTTTCTATTTTTTCGTGTTCCTGTTTTCTTTTTTCTTTCTTTGTATTTTTTATACCCGTCTGGCTGCCCATGTTTTCTTCCTATCTTCCTCTTCTTTATTTCTTCACTTATTTTCTTCATTTTAAACCCTTGTGGTGTTTCTATTAGAACTTTCCAGAGTCTGTTTTAATGAAATCTCTTTGAGACGCTGCATCTCGGCTCCAAAGTCCTGGTTCTTAGCGACTCAATACGGACCCAAACCCCTGAGAATAAAAGTTAGGACAGATTTAGAATGCTCTTCGCTCTTTCTGAGTTGGGTACAACCCCGCTCGTTACTTAATCAATTAACATTAAGAGATTCAGAATCATCCTCGCCTGCATCGAAGAATCTCTTTCCACGCCCCTAATAAAGAACAGTCGCCACTAATGAAGGCTTTGAGGCATCACAGAAAGCTGGGCTTCTACAGTGGCATTAAAAAAAAAATCAGTAACGGAATGTTAATATTCTTGATAAATCTTGATTGAATCGGTGATATCAGTAATACCTGCAGTATTGTGCCATTCCATCATAACACTTAAACTGTTCCTGTTTATTCCTGTTTATGTCTGATTACTAAACATTTACACAATATTGTTTAATTTTCTTTATTTTACGCTACCCATCTCAGTCCTGTTGTTCGTTCTCACCCAGAGGAGGTTTTAGCTCCTCTTAAGGTTCCTTCTTTATGAGACTCCGGTAGTTTTTCATCTACAAAGTTAACAGACTCTCGCTGATGCCCATGTGACTCTGGATGCTTGATCCACGACCCTACCCGCTTAAATCGATTCAGTAATTCGATGGCGCAACATAAAACACGTAACCTGGCCCTCTGTCTGTTTCCTCTAAGGGATCATCGGTGCACAGCAGGTTCTCATAATGCAGAGCGAGCCCAGGAACGCTCCTTATAAGTATAAATAAATAAGTAAGAATAAGCGTTTATGGGTTTGACAGCATTAGGTGGTGTGGCGTGAATACGACGCTCCTGCTGCGTCTCATAAATAAAGATAACTGTAAAGCCAAAGGTAATAATAAAGAAGGGCTCGGCCTCGTCAGCACTTTCTGCACAGATCTCATTTCGGCTGGAAGCTCGTCCCCAGGATCTGATTGAGCTGATCGTCCGATTTTTCTTCAGTGACTGAAGCTTCTCCTGAGGTTTAGTCCTGATGCACTGATCCTGAACTCAGTACTTCGTAACCTCGTACTTAAATTTAAAGAACGTGCTTACATTTATGAGCGCTTCCCAAAACCCTTTGTAGCGAACGTAGCACTTAAAGTCTGAAGCGCATTCATAGCTCAATAAATACATCTTAACTTGATGTTCATGTGCAGTTTTAAGACAAAAAGAAAGGAAAGCCTCACATTTAACTAAGTCTATATAAAACATGAACTCATTAAAATTTGCTTTTAAGAACGTAACTGCACAATAGCCAACGCCAACAAAAATCAGATCCCTATTCAGAAAGAACATAAATCTATAGGGGGTTTTGTTTTATTCCAGGGTCTAAATTATTTTCCTAGCAAAGCTCGACTTAAAATTCAGTTGTAATTTTGCAAACAAAGAACTCTTTTGGGGAACACTCGCAACATTTGTGTTCTTAAATTACGTTGTGTTTGAAGTCATTTGTAAGTGGCTATGGTTAGTTGTTACCAGGAAACACAGTGATTTATAAAGAATGACTGTAAAGGGTTAACGGAGCACTGATGGCCGGTCAGTATTCTGTATCGGAGGATAATAACTCTACCCTCTACTAAATAACACACCATAAGCTCTGAAGTCATCAGATTCCCTTAGTCACCCATCAGCGCATGGGAGATTAGAAACGCCAGAATGAAACTCTCCATTTCCTCAAGTGTATACTGCATTTTAGAGTCTAAAAGCATTTCGCTGCAATTAATTCCATGCTGCATTTAACTCGGGGGTTGCCAGATCCCACAAAAGAAATAAGGCAACACAAGCCAAGCTTCTTAGGATAACTGGGGCTGGCAGCCGGTGAGTTATGCTTGTGTGCATGCACAGACTGAGAAGAACGACTGAAATCCGATTAATGCAATAAAATCTTGAATAATCAGACAACTGCAGAAATTGGATTGTTCAGCGTACACACACTTCATAAAAGAGCTGTGTGGGGATAAACTGGGTGGATTTAAGGGGTAAAAAAGCAAAATTCGGGACACAGCAAGTCCCAATCTGCGATTAGACACCAACAAACTATTTGTAACCACAACCAGGAAAAACCTGGAGCTCTGCTGGAACCGCTCTGCGGCCAGATGAAAAACAGAGAGCTTAACCCTTAGAGGTCTCTGGTCACGCCCACGGTTTAGTCACGTCTTTAATTTCGACATAATAAATGAGATCATTCTGTAAACAGTGTGTGTTGAAAGAGCGGCTTCAGAGCCGGAGCTGGTTTGTGTTTAGAGCAGGTAGAAATAGAAATAGATAAATAGAAGAAGTTAAAGAAACAAGATTTTTAAAAAATGACCTCACGTCATTTCTGGGGTTGCCAGATTCAGCGTGAAAAAACAAACAAACACTGAAGTCGATGGAAAAAGAAGCCAAATAAAAAATGTAATAAAAATGGGAAACACAAAGACCTGGCAACCGGGGGAGACTCACCGAGTGAATGGTAACCAGTTTATATAGATACAGGTAAGAAAGGAGGTACTAATTACAATAGGACAGGTACATACACTTACAAACACCATTTACAGCTTGATACAAGTAACCAGAGGAACTTGTACAAAAAAGTCTCCAAACACATCAACGAATCAGGGTTGCCAGATATTGCATGAGAAACAACCCAAAAAGAAGAAAATTGGCTCCAACAAGCAACTTAGAACAATGTGAGAGTGATAACTCTGATCCTAGTAATGAACACACCATAGTGTTCCGTAGACAGCAAATTCCCTTAGTCACCCATCAGCACGTGAGGGATTAGAAACACCAAAACGAAGCTCTCCATTTCCTAGAGCGTACACTGCATTTTAGAGTCTAAACAAAGTGTAGGGTGTGTTTAATTCCATAATTACTATAACAATAAATATAGTAATAATTATAGCATTGTATTTTAACTATAAAAGTTGCCAACAGGGTAAGGGACCGAGTAATGACCATTGCAATATATACAAACAACTTCATAAAAACAGCCAATTCACTTAGAATAAGCAGACCTGGCAACTGAAAAAAGTAATGACTTCGTTTCATGAACCTGCAACATGTGGAGACAGATTTGTATTTCCTATCAAAAATTATTATAAATGTTATGACATCAATCATTAAAACAAATGGATGTAAGCCTGTATATTTATATTTTTTGGCAATCGAAGAAATTAAAATAATAGCAAAAAGTTATATATATATATATATATATTTATTACATTAACATTGTAAAATATTAATACATTTAAATAAATAAATAGATGAATGAAGAACATGACTGGACGTGTCATGTAATGCTTTTATATAACGGTTTATATTCCATGACTTTCCCTGACTAGGCTATACTGCTAGACTGCCTCTCCCCGGAGGACACGGGTCACAGGCGTGGGTGTGCCGGCACAGGTCACAGACGGTGATACCCATAAATGAAGCCAAAAATCATTTTTATCTGTCTAAGGAAAGGTAAAAATGAAAAGGAACACAGACATTATAAAGGGTTTATTTAACAGTTTGTTTATAGCTGTAACCCGATGCACACTATGGTCCATGGCAGGGCCTGGCACAGGCTGTCAGGTTTAAGGTAAATTAGGACGGTTCCAAAGAACTGAATCCTCACTGTTATGTACGGTGGAGGATCTAGAACCTTCTCAGGAAACTGTTTCAATTGAACTGATGAGGGTGGGCTCCTCCTGCAGGACGACGGTCCGACCAGCCCTACTGATCTGGATTTAGTAACTGTCTGGATGAATCACGCAGCCGCCGCTTTGATTGCGAGGAAACAAATGATTAGAGAGGAACCCGTGCAGATCCACAGATGACGTCACGCAGAACGTCCCGAGATCTTAAGCAGCGTGAGATGTGGTGTAACCGAGATGCGGCCCGGCCAGAGGACGTGTTTATACCCAAACTAACCACGATACGACTCCGATCTAACCCCGATTTAGCCCCGCCCCCGGCCCTTTCAAGCGTCTTACGTACTTCGGATTAGATCTTGAAAGAGATGAGCCACAAACATGCGGGTGGAAACGAAACCAGAAGCGGTTACAACATCTTTAAATCCGATCCCTCAAACCACTTCAGAGGGTCCGAGACGCATCCCAGCCACACAAGAGGTCCGAAACCACGCCCCTGCAAAGCGCATTACATCATCACCCACAACAGTTACAGCATTGAAGCCATCACAACAACTTACACAACGTACGCAAAAAGCTACGCAACATGTTACAAACGAAGCGCAGGATTGATCGAGGAACATTTTAATCAGAACATCAAATATAATAAAATGAATAAATAACAATAAGCAGTATGTATACAATAAGTGAATATTATAACATGTAAAAATATAACAATTAATTTAAGTAAATAAATGCGGAAAATAACTGCTTAGGGCCAATAATCGGTTCTGGCAGTGAAGCGATCGCAACACGTTACAAATGCACACAAAATGCTACACAACACGTTACACGTAAACATAACAACAAAAAAATGTGATTAAAAAAATAAAAGATTTCAGCTAGGGTGCACAAACTTTTGCACAAAACAAGCACGCAGGATTCAGTCCAGCTTGAAATAAGTGGATATTGTTTGATTTTATACTTAATTTAGCCATTAGTTTGTTTGTGTAACCATCTTGCATACATTTTGCTCCCTCAAGAAGTTCGTCATTAGTGTTTGAATTTCAAAGAAAAAGCCCTGACTGAGTGCAGTTTTATATAAATATAAACTATATATTTACATTTTTATGTTTTTTTTATTTTGTATGGTTTCTCTCCACCTTTATCCATGGTGAATACATGGTTTGGCCATCTTTTTTGTTTTGTAAGGATCCTGACACAAAACACCTTAATAAAACTCTGCAAACCAAAGTAATGCTGGGTGCATGATCCGGCACATCCTACTGAAAGTAACACAAACAGCCTGAAAGCCACAGAAAATCTAAATCACACCAAATCTACATAAACAGGGGTCTCAGAACTTCTGCACGTCTTCCAGAGATTAAAGCAGGATAAAGCCTCAAAGATAAAAGATGAAAGCGTTTGTTTTCTTACCTCAGTTTGGCTCCAGTCCCTGTATTTACACTTTTTACTAAACCAACCACACGACTCTTAGCTCACAGTGATTAGTAATGCTAGCTTATTAGCAGTTAGCATGCTAGCTGCTGGTTTGGTCTAGGTGTTGAGTTAGGTGGCTTCTTACCTGCCTGGATTAAATCCAGATTGTTCACACTGGCTGTGTTCACACTGCACATGCTTCATTAATTCAGATTCAATTGAATCTCTATATTTAACACTAGAGATCTTTCTAGTCCAACTTTTATGGAATATACATGTCTAAAGACCTAAATACAAATGTTACATACATGCTTAATTCATATTTGGACCTTTATTGCAGGAATATGATGTAAATAATTTTTCAAACTATTATCTATTTACCTTAGTATTTTTAAGCTGTCAATCAGTCTAACAATTCCAAAAAGAAAAGTACTGTATTGTAAAGGAAGTGTTGGTCAGTAATATATATCTATATCTATATCTATATATATAAATTAAAATATAAATGTCATAATAATAATAATAATAATAATAATAAATTGTTGTGATCTACAAAGAAGAAGAACTTAATTAGTAAATATAAGAAACATTACTGCTTCTTAATAAATCCACATAAGTCTGAAGTGGTCCTGCTGATTTATTGGTTTATAATCAGAATCTCTTTCTGCCTGTAACAGTATGGATGCAGTTTTCTTGATTTGATTTATTTATAAGCAGCATGAATTCTGCTTCAGTAAAACATTTTGAGTATTTAGATCACTGAATCACTTCTTTAATTTGTCCTGAGTTTAATTACGTATTTAATTAGCGTTACATCATTCACAGTTCTGAATCTGCCAGGTTACAGCGCCAGGGGCAAAACCACAGATACCCGCTTCTGCTGCTCTACATCATTACCTGGCACAGTGTGAGAGGAACGCTGCCAAACAGCTAGAAAAAAGAAAAGAAAAAAAAAGATTCTGGCATCCTATAAAGCACCTGTGGATTGGTACGGGCGCCAAAACTTTATCACACTCACACTCACACTCACACTCACACACACACACTCACACACACTCAAACACACACACCTCACACACAACACTCACACACACACTCACACACACTCACACTCACACTCACACACACACCACACACACACACACACCCACACACACACACACACCACACACACTCACACACACACTCACACACACACACTCACACACACACTCACACACACACACTCACACACACACTCACACACACACACTCCACACACACACTCATCACACCACACTCACACACACACTCACACACACACTCACACACACCCTCACCACACCACACACTCACACTCACACATTCACGCTCACGCTCACGCTCACACACACCCACGCTCACCTCTCCACTCACACTCACACTCCACACACACCACCACAAACTCAAACTCACACACACACACACACACACCACACACACACACACACACACACACACACACACACACCACACACACACACCCCTTTAATTCCTTTAACTGTATTCATTAAAATAACTTTCTGTAATTGCATTCAGAAGATCTAATCTCGCTGGTTCGTGTCTCGCCTCTGGTAAGCTGTAGCTCAGGAACACCCTCATATAAAGAAACAAGCAAAACTAATGTTTTTGAGGGCACTCCAGCTTTTGCACAATCCTCTAATTTCATATCAGACCCAGACCTAAGTGAAACTGAAGCAAAGGGCAGAAGGAGCTTTGTTTAAGTGGTGTTACATAAAAAAAAAACAACAACACACAAACAAAAATAACTGTGTTAAAGCATTTAAAGGTAAATAAAATAAACTGCATGCTGAGCTCTTCTTTCTGGAACAATGGTGTGATTTTTGTTTTGTGATAAGTAAAAGAGAAATGTGGTATAATAAATAAATAAATAAATAAATAAATAAATACAAATCTGAGTCCTTAGTTTGTCTTGCTATTTATCTCTTTATTCCTTTCTTTCTTTATTTTCTTTCTTACTTACTTTTTTGTCTGTCTTTCTTATTTATTTGTTTTCTTTCCCACCATCCTTTCTGTCTTTCTTTTCTTTTCTTTCTTTCTTATATATATATATATATATATATATATATATATATATATATATATATATATATATATATATATATATAATATGCTTTATAAATAAAACAAAGAAATATCTATGTTCTAATATCATACCACTAAAATATTTTACATATTATTATATATTATTTCTTTCTTTTTTCTGTCTTTCTTTTCTCTCTGCCTTAGTTTTTTTCTTTCATTCATTCTTTCTTTTTTATTTCCTTCTGTCTATCCGTCTTTCTTTTTTCTTTCTGTCTTTTCTGTCTTTCTTCCAATCTTTCTTTCTTTCTGTCTGTCTTTCTTTTTTTTCTTTCTTTCTATGTTCATCTTATTTCTGTCTGTCTTTTCTTCTTATTTATATTTCCTTTTTCTTTTTTCTTTCTTTCTTTCTTTCTTTCTTTATGTATTTATTTTCTATCTCCAATCTCTCTTTCTTTATTTTTTTCTTTCTTTCTTTCTTTTCTCTGTGTCTTTTTTCATTCTTTCCTTCTTTTGTTTGTTTGTTTTTTTCTTTTCTTTCTTTCTGTCTGTTTTACAGTCATTCCTCTTTTCTTTCTGGCTGCCTTTTCCTTTGGCCATGGCCTGGCTGCTGCAGCTAGCCGGGTAACCGGATCGGACGCTCGATGGCCAAACCGTGACCGGTCTGATGAGGGCGTGTGATCTGCCGGCGCTGCAGGGCGGCGGTGCTGCGCGGGTGCCGCTGATGACATGGGTGAAGGAGGAGCTCGTTCTAAATGGATGTTTGTGGTTTTGGCGGAACGGATCTCAGCACGGATCCAAACCCAGGCCAAACCGCAGGAGGGAACGGAGTGAGGGGAACGTTATCTCCCTTAGAGAAGCAGACAGATCTGCCTCACCTCATTAACCTTCATTAGCGCGCTGCCATTCTCACCACATCTTAGAAGCTGTGTGCCCGCCTGTGCCCACTGTGCCAGCCTCCCGGAGCTCCCTGTCTGGTCTAAGACTCGGTTAAAGACTAAACCGCACATCCACCTCCATTCTCTCGCCTCCTCTTTATTCTCCGGATATAACCGGACACCTCTCACGCTGATCAGTTACCAGGAGACAGCTCGGGTCAAAGGTCGCAGACTACAGCCTCTAGAAGTGCACTACTTAGCGAGAGCGGGCAAACAAAGCACGAGTGTGGAGCAACGCGAGAGGACGACCCTCTGAAACGTACACCGTAGAAATAAAGGGGTATAATAAAGCTCTGCAGATTCACCCTGTGCTTATTGAGTCAAATTAGGACCAAATGATTCATGGATTCAAACACGGACTCAATGAACAGGACTAAATGATTCACTGGTTTTTCGAATTATTCAGCTATTAGGTGATTCACTCTTCATTTATGAAGTGAATCAGTGTTGGAGTCAGTGTATTGAATCAGTGAATCACTCAGTTATTTCTCCTCTCTCCCAGTGCATCAATTGAATCAGTGGATAACACTGATTGATTCATTCAGACGGCCTGAAAGTCCATGAATCATTTATTAGAGTTTTCCTTCTTATATTTTAAACTAAAATGGGTATCTGAATCAGTGAATCATTCCTTTATGATGGAGATTTGCTCTTCTGTTAAAATCAGTGAGCCATTGTGGTTCTGAATGAATCTCATTCTTCTCTCTGAGTCAATCATTTGGATATGAGGGGATTCACTCTTCTGTTTTGTCAGCATTTCATTTGGTGAATCATTTGGTTACAACTAAGATTAGTTCTTTTTTTTCAAGTGATTGAATCAGTGAATCACTTTGTTGGATATGAGATGATTCACTCCTCTCACTGATGAAGTGAATCAGTGTTTGAATCACTACATTTTCTCTAATGTTTATTATAGTTGCATAAAATGACAATAATCTGCTTTAAGCGTAGAATTGCTTCCCGTTAGGTAAGTTAGTCAGAGCGATGTTAAAGAAAGACTGAGCTAGTGAGACGTTTGCAGAGACAAATGAAGGCCTGATATTTTAATTGTTTATATTTCTGAGGGCGTCGTCAGTAAGCGGTAAGAGGTAAGCGGCTGCAGCAGAGGAAGAAAAACTCATTAAAAGCTCTTTGTTCCTAATCGTTCCCGGTTTGTAATTGCGTGGGTGCTTTTCGTCTCCGTTCGTCTTTGCGTTTATCGAAAAGTAAAAAAATAACAAAAACACCAGGCGTCATTTTCGGGTCTCCATCAGCGCCGCGCTGTACACAGGCCAAGAAATAAAGCGCCGGTCCAGAGCGCCAGAACCGGGCGTTTATCATGAGTTATGGTTCCGTCCGAGCCGCCAGCGTCCAAATGAAGACTGATTGTGGCGCTAATCTGCTTAGCCATTACAGACGCGATACAGCAGCACCGCCAGTCCTCGCTGAAACCTTCAGGAGATTCAGATGCTGCTGTGATGGCACAACTCAATTACCACACACACACTCACACCCACACACACACACACACACACACACACGTGTACACACACAGGTGTACACACACACACACACACACACACACACACATGCACACACACGCGGTGTGTTGATCAGGGACTGACGCTGGACGCTCAGATCAGAGACCAGATGTCCTGCACAGCTCTATCACATTAGCCGGTCTAAATACGAGGACATTAGCCGCTCGCAGGAAGCCTGATTAATTTGTACGCAGAAATAACGAAGCACGCTCACGGTTTTTCCAGGCCCGGACTTTGATCGATGAGCCGTCGCTAATGGGGCTTCGTCACACCGCCTGAGATTGATCGTTACCAAACGATTTAGTACAATAACCTCAAAGTGAAACCGATCCATCATTAGAACCACCTCAAATCTGTCTGAGCGTCCCGAACGCTGAGCTCATTCCTCCCTCTCAGAGACTGACGGATTACTGGATTTCCTCTAAACGCTAACATGTGTAGCTACAACTGTGGTCAAACTGAAAAAAAAAATCATTTAATTTGTTAATGAACATCTCTTCCTCATTTCAGACCTGCAACATATTCCAGAAAAAGGTGGGACGATAAAGCATTTACCAACATTTAGAAGACGTTTTGGCACCGAGGACACCAAGTGATTCAGGTGTCCCTGATAAAGATGGTGTCCTGAAGGCAGCTTATGTTGCTCTAAAATCTCAGGGTACTTTTCTGCATTAATGCTTCATCACAGGAGTGGAAATGACCTTTACCAAGGGCCCTGACCCGACCCCATACCATCACAGAGCCTGGCCTTTGGTCCTATTTGTCTTTACTCCAAAAAAATGGTTCTGAGCACAGTCCCCGTTCCCACTGTATGATGGTCCATCCCAGATGCCTCCGAGCCCAAAGAAGCCGACGCCCCTTCTGGACATGGTTATAACATAAGGCTTCTTTTTAGCACAGTAACATTTTAAGTGGTTTCTGTGAATGTAACTCTGTATTGTAGAGCTTGATAAAGGTTTGATAAAGGAATCCCTTGGCCATGTGGTTCTATCAGCTACTGATAAATGACGGTTCTTGGTGCAGTGCCGTCTGAGGGAGCGGAGATCACCCCTCAGGTTAGGCTTTTTAGGAAATTCCTCCAGATTCTGATTCAGAAACATTTGGTGATAAACTGGAGATCCTCTGATCATCTTTACTCCTCAGAGACTCAGGCTTTCCTGGAAGCTGCTTTTGGACCAAATCATGATTATAATCACCTGTTTGAAATCACATCATTATTTAGTTTTCTATCTCATTACTAGCCCTAAATTGTCCCCGTCTAAACCTTTTTTTTTGGAACGTGTTGAAGGTCTGAACTGCAGCAATGGATGATTATTAAAACATTAAATATCTCAGGTTCCTACCGTCTGCAATTAAATGAAAATGAAATTAAATGTAGGAAACGAGATTCTAATTGAACACTTTACCGGCCTATAAAGAGTTGTGGAAGTGAGCTCGGTGTTCTGGAGTGTAAGCCTGAGCTCTCGGGTGTGTGTTAGTGGAGGATGATGGGACGCTGGGTCGGTGTTGGTGGTGCTCAATCCTCTCCGAGCTGTAATTGCTTTCAGAGAGAGCGCGCCGAGCATTTTGGCGTGAACGAGTTCGGGGATTATGGACCTCGTAATTGGCTTGGAAATAAAAGTCTCGGTCACGTAGGCTCGGGGTGGTTTGTGAGCACCCGAGGGTCGCGTCGAGGGCCCGAGAGCGGATTACAACCGGGCCGCTCTGAACGCCATTAAACCGGATCGGGTTCTCGAGCTGTCCTGTGAGGGCCAAACAGTAAATGAGATGAAATTGTTCTGCTATTTAACTCTGCAGGGATCAAAACACAAAAATAGGATTTATTTCGACTTTTATTTAACACTGAGCAGAAAGCAGATCTTCATCCAGCTTTCTGCTCATTTGTGGACTCATTTCTACATTTCTACATGGTCATGAGCAGATTTTTCTTATACGATGGAAGTCTTATAAATATCTTCAGTCCTTTATTTTTTTATATAAAACTCAACTATAAAATGATTCCATTAAGTCTGAAAGCTGTTATAATGACTTATACTTATCAGATCAATACAGCCACACACATTCCCTCCCATTTTTCTGACTCCCAAAATGCGATGCTATTTTATTCACCCTCTCTTCACTGCCGACAAAACCTCACTGGCACAGTGGGCTGTATCCGATAATTTGAGTGATTATTACTTAAGTAATAGCTTAATCTTGATGTGTAATTGTAGATCTCCTAAATCTTTTCTGTCCTTCTTTCATTCCATTTTCTTTCTTTCTTTCTTTCTTTCCTTTTTTATATAAACAAACACAATCCATGTTAGATTTTGCAGATTTCGGTTTTTGTTAGCTCATGTTTGAGTCTGTTTGTTTGTTTGTTTATTGATTTATTTAATGTCGCTATCAGCATCAGTTGCCATCAGTTGCGACACACATAAGGTCACGTCTACGCACAAGGTTCCTCGGGACAAGTCACGTGTATATACACTCAAGGCAATGTCAATTCAGTGTAATCAGACAACCTAGCATACATGGCTTGGACTGTGGGAGGAAACCGGAGCACCCGGAGCAAACCCACGCGGACCCACGCCTTCCAGGAGTGTCGGGCATCATGTACACATACTTTGGGGGGCACCACCATCCCTGTTCGGGGCTTAATTTTGCCTGTGAGCAATGGATAAGGACCCTGTGAAACCACAGTGGAGACACAGGAGCGTTAGGGAGCATTAACATTTAAATGATCATCTATAGTTTGATTTTATATTTAATTGAACATAACTATTTACCTTCTTTAAGTGTGTTTGTGCCTTTGAGTAAATAAAAGTTATATTGTAGTTTAATAGGAAACGATCAGCTCATATCGGGTTAATGATGTTGACCTGCACCAGGTGACTGAGTGAGTGTGCAGGATCAACAACCTTTCAGACGTCCAGCTCCATGATTAATGTGGATCAGGCTTCCATAGCTACAAAGCCTCAGATCAACGTCTTCTTTACCCGCCTGGTGCCAGTGCAGATATGCCCGTCTTCTCTTTTTTTAAAGGCTTGTAGCAGATAAATGGAGGATATTAAAGTTTAATGTGCGAACAAAAGGGGTTAGGATAGGACTTCATGCTGGATAACGTCCAGAAACGAAACTACGTCTTAAGAATTCTCTCTCTCACACACACACACACACACACACACACACACACACTGATCAGAATCTTAATAACACTCACCTCTCCTCCTGTTTTATCCTGGCTTCTTTCTACTTTCTCTTTCTTTATTTCTCTCCATCTTTCTTTTCCTTTCCTTCTTCCTGACTCTGCTGACCCTCAGGCGGTACACTGCTCTAAAAACCACGGGATGTTTAACAAAATCATTTCAATAACCTTAACATAACACATTAATTATGCTTACGATGTCATTTAATGATTAAGGAAACGATTCCAGATTAATGAGCGGTGGCTCTTTAACATTTAAAGTTACAGGAGCTTAAAACTGATCGTTCTGAAAAGTGTTTGGTTCTTAAACTGTGACAGTGCTGCAGTGCGCCATCATTAAATCAGCTTCCTGAAAAGTGAAACGTGATAGGTGGGCGGCTGCAGGTGGGCGCAGGCGGGCGGGGAGGTGTGTTGACGGCTGTAAGACGGGTGAATGCGGTTCAGGAGAAGATTTAAAGAGGTTTCTGGAGGAATGAAGTGCTTTGTGTAATCATCAGTAAACAAGCGGAGGGTAGGCAGCGCCCCCGTCCTGAGGAGGGAGTAAATATTTAGGTAGAGAAGTGCACTTCAGGGGGGGTGAGGGGGTGCACTTTAGGGCTCCTTCAGATCCCGCCAACCTCCACCATAATCCATCACGGCACTTCCCTTTAGAAAAACTCATCCGTTACTGAAGTTAAGAGTGCCAGAATTTAAAAGGGTGCCATGGGCAAAGGTCAGAGGTCAAAGGGTGCACCGAATCGACCACAAGACAAGGAGCCGAGGAAAACAAAACAAACAAAAAAATGGCTACAGGACTTAGAAATGGGATGTGGGAGCCTAGTGGGTAAGGTACTGGACTCTGGACCAGAAGGTCCAGGGTTCAAATCCCACCTCTGCCAAGCTGCCACTGTTGGGTCCTTGAGCAAAAGCCTTAACCCACAATTAGTTGGACTATAAGACTGTATCAACTGTAAGTTGCTCTGGATAAGGGCGTCTGCTAAATGCTGTAAATGTACAAATAGATTTAATTATACATTTATTGATTACAAATCTGCTGAATTTTACTCTGTTATATAATCATAAATTAAAGTACTTTCATTTTGTTTTTTTCTGTCCCTTTATTTTACTGTTATTTCTCATAAATAACATTAGTTTTATTACTTTTTTTTCCCATCACTCTAATTTACTTTTATTGTAAAACAAACTTATTTTGTTATATAGTCAAATATAAGAGTAGTCTTTTATTTGCTTTTTTTCAGTCACTATTTTATTCTGTTATATAGTCATAAAAGTAGTTTTTGTTCTGAAATCAATTACTCATATGAAACATGATCAGGGTTACTGTGACAGTACCAGTACCACTAGGCTACCACAGTACAAGGGACCAGAAGGCCCAGGGTTCAAATCCCCCCTCTGCCAGGCTGCCACTGTTGGGTCCCTGAGCAAAGCCCTTAACCCACAACTGCTTGGACTGTATCAACTGGAAGTCGCTCTGGATAAAGGCGTCTGCTAAATGCTGTAAATGTAAATGTAGGATGATCCCCCAACCAGCTTCCCCTCCCTCAGATACAGCCAATCATACCTGTGTATGATAATGGAAAGACCAGAGGGCTCAGGCCCCGGTCTCAGTGCTGGACTACAGAATTAGAACAATGCACTGGCTTTATTTGATGAAGTTCTTTTATTTAGCAGTTAATAAAAGTGGTTTTACCATTTGATCTTTTTTCTCTGTAACAGATCCTGATGGTTCATTATGGAATTCAGTAATGAGTAATGGGCTCTGCCTGAGCCGAGGTGCAGGGAGCGAGCAGCGCTGAAACCTGACGCTCTTTAGAGGGGCAGTATTTACAGTCGGGGCAGGTTGGGGTGGCAGGCCGGGGTATCGGAGTGTATTTTAGAGCTTAAATTGTGTGTAATAAAAGGCCGGGGGGGAAGTCGGGTAATGTCTGCACCGCCCCGAAGCTTTATGAAGCTATAAAGCAGCTTTAAGTGGAGTGTAACGGCCCGGGTGAAAAGGTTATGGTCAGGATCGCATTACTGCCATGAGCTCAAATCAAACAAACTAAATAAATAAAAACAAAAATAACCCAAAATAAAACAAAATCTGACTTTGATGAGGGCGGAGTGAGTCGGGCATAACTCAGACATGTACCGTTATACCTTGAAAGATTGTAAGTTAGAATGTTGCACCCCCTGATTGTTTAAAATAATAAGCACTAAAACACAATATGTGCACTCTCTCACTCACGTCGCTGTGGGTCAGACAGAATTATTCTGAGCAGTGTTTTAGTTTGAGCTACATAGACAATTACAACCTGAACATGCTGAAATGTAATGAGATGTGATTTTTAAATTTCTTTTTAGATTTAAATAATTGAATTATTACTAAACTAAAGCTTAAACTCACTGATTAGAACCCGGGAGGTAACAAAAATGCAAATAAAAAACTTTTTCACTGATTTTTACGATGCTCTGGAAACTGTTTTTATTTTCGGTATATGGTTATGTTAATATTTAAACCATGAACGTGCTCCACAAAGCTGATGTGTTCCATAAAGTGATAAAAAATGTTACACTCTTTATTAGGTTTTACTAATGAGGTGGCATCTAAGTAATACAGTGAGCAGAGCTGCAGCCTGATTCCATTTCACTAAATTAAAATCTAAAGGAATTCAATAAACTAAAGGTTTCACAGAATGACATCACCTGCTGGTTCTGATCCGTGTGTTTAGTGTTACAGAAAGCCCTGTCATCAGAATCTTTAATCACACACATATATAATGAGTTTGATGTTCAGTTCATGCTAACTTATTTTCATTAATCAAACAAAATTGGGACGGGTGCAGCCAGCATTCGGCTTTTCTCACCTCTAATGTCCAAAGACAAAAACAAAAAAGAAAACAACTAAAATTACAGACACTTTTAACAGTTTATTATTAATAGTAGTAATAGAAGAAGTAATATGATATTAATTCATAAAGTCATATAAAAAGGTCCTGTGTTGCCAACTAGGCACCGGCTCTCCCACAACCCTGAGTGGATAAGCAGATAAGACAATAAATGAATGAGTATTAATATCAATATTAACATCTATATAGATATCAATATTATTGTACTTATTTTAAATAAAAACCAGCCGCTAGTTTGCTCAGACAGGGTATTTCTAGTGCCGGTCCCAAGCCCGGATAAATGGTGAGGGTTGCGTCAGGAAGGGCATCCGGTGTAAAACATTTACCAAATAAAGTATGCGAGTTCATAATAATTTCAC
>JAJAGP010000239.1:0-43782 GCA_025084515.1 Ancistrus triradiatus | reverse complement strand
TCATATTTATGCAGAAATATAGAAAATTCACAAACTTTCAAGCACCACTGTAGGGTTTCAGAGCTCCTGTAATATTTAATGATTATAATAACTAGATTATAGTATTTAGTATCTATATTAATATCAGTTGTACTACTTACTATAGTACAGTACAGTGATTGGTTCACTTTAGTACATTCAGCCTTTAGTAATGTCATTATTATTAGTATTAATATTTATTATGATTAATAATCCCATGGTAGCGGAGCTGCAGCTCTATCCTGAGTGATCTTCTGATGACATCTCAGGTTTGTGGTTGGTGGAGCTATCATGTGATGTCTTTTGGTTGAACATGTGTTTCAGGCCGAACTCGTTTGTGATCATCACGGCCAATCGTGTGATCCACTGTAATGCAGATGTTCCTGAGGAGATGCACCACTGGATCGGGCTCCTGCACAAACCCCGAGGAGAAACTCGCAGTGATGCTCAGGACTTCATCATCAGAGGTGAGACGCCACTGTATTCCGCTCGTGTTGTTACATGGTCTGTAACCTCATTAGAACCGGGTCTGTAGAACCGTTCCATAAACATCAGCTAGATCTATAATTATATAATAACATTTAGTCACTCATATCACACACAGCCTGAGCATAAATCTGAAAAGAGACAGATGTTTTATCTGTGTGTGTGTGTGTGTGTGTGCAGGCTGGCTCTGTAAGGAGATGAAGGTGAGTATGAAGACGTCGGCTCTGAAGCTGAAGAAGCGCTGGTTCATTCTGAACTCGAACTCTCTGGATTACTATAAGTCGCCTGAGCGCGGCTCCTCCAGACTGGGAACGCTGGTCCTGAACTCGCTGTGCTCAGTGGAACAGGCCGACGATAAAGCCTTCAAACACAACGGTGATTATCATCACAGTCAGAATCAATATGATCAATACATTCATAATGATAACAATTGATCACAGAACTGTGAGGAAGACGAAGACCAGGGAGAACAGTGCAGAGCTCTGAGCCCTGTGGAACTAAGCAATAATCCACTTATGGCTCACATTATGCTGTGATTGTGATTTTACCACAGTCCTGTTATCACCGCTTATTATTGGATTTTATGATAAAGAGGATCGAAAAAATTGATTTGTTCATCACTGAGGTAAAATGGTTCCATTCTATGGTTCCCTCGATGCTAAATCATCATCATCATCAGACTATGGGCTTCAGTCCTAACAGAGGAACAGAACTTATCATCCTGTCATCATATTAACTGTTCAGTAAATAAAATGGGTCTGATTTATAGTCACTAAGATCCACTATTCTACCAACAGAAGCCAATCAGAGTGAGATCCTGGTGTTAGAACCAAAGCACAGGATCAGCGTTATCGTTTAAATTAGTCCATTACTGATTCTAAATTAGTTATCTGAAGCTAAAGAAAGAAAGGCTAAAGGAATATTGAGAAAGAAATAAAGAAGTCCATACCTGCCTGACTATTATCTTTTTTTTATCTGAAGCTCTTAAATGAGAATGTTCTGAGTCAGAAATGTTAAAGTCGGAGTTCTAGATCATCAGCAGCTCGGTCGGGTTAATCAGAGCCGGGCTTAACAGATCCATGAATGAAGCTCCGATCAGCCGGGGATGGTGTTTAATGAGAGACGCCGAGTTTAACACCAGCAAACGCCGTGAAGGAAATCAGAAAGAAGGAGCTTCTGGAACCGGCGGAGCTGCTGATGCTGTATAACTCTCCCGGAACATTTCTGACTGATCCATCAAACCAAACCTAGCTAGAAGCTGCACCAGCATTTCTGCTGATGGGACTCAAACTGATCTTCAGTCCAGCTGCGACTCCATTAAGAGTCCAGGACCTTTGGTTTGAAGTAGTAACTTTTTTTATGTATTTCTGGACTCTCCAGCTTTTTACTTGTATAATTGTACCGTTGCTGCTTTATTATGGGATGGCTTGGTTGCTAGGTTACTGGAAGGTGGTGGTCCATGGGAGGAAGCATTCGTACGGTCTCTACACTAAGCTGCTGAATGAAGCCATGAGATGGAGCTCAGCTATTCAGAGCGTTATCGATAAGAAACCTCCCATAGAAACACCGACGCAGCAGCTCATCCGTGAGATCAAGGTACAGCGCGCTCACACACACACACACACACACACACTGAGCTTACACAGGGCTTACACAGAGCTTACAGTGTGTGTGTGTGTGTGTGTTTTAGGAGAACAGTATGAATGTGGAAGCAGTGGAGCAGATGTACTGGAGAAACCCCATACTGAGATACACACAGCACCCACTGCACTCACCCCTACTGCCCTTACAGTACGGAAACAACTGTAAGTCACTCACACACACACACTCATATTCACACTCACACACACACACACACACACACTCACACACTCACACTTACACACTGGCCACTTTTTCCGTTCCAGTCCATGTTTGGTTCTGAGACCTGATTGGCTGATTCTGAGCATGAGATCATGTGATGCGTCTCTCTGTTGTAGCCCATAAGCAGAAAGGTTATTCCAGCCTTCAGGATGAAGCTCTGAAGATCTTCAACTCGCTGCAGGAGATGGAGGCTGTGTCTGACCCCGCCCCCATCATCCAGGGCATCCTGCAGACCTGCCACGACCTGCGGCCAATCAGAGACGAGGTCTACTGCCAGCTCATCAAACAGACCAATCACGTCCCTCAGCCCCACAGCTCTGCCAGCCACGCCCACTGGCACCTCCTGACCTGCATGAGCTGCACTTTCCTGCCCAGCCGTGCCATCCTCAGATACCTCAAGTTCCACCTGAAGAGGTAAACACACGCACACACACACACACACACACACACACACACAGCTCCGGCTTTTATTACACCCATAGGTTTCACCAAGTGTGGGTGTAGTCCTTAGTAACCGGTTGCTATGTAATTGCTAGGCTGTTTCTAAGTGGTTGCTATGTGGTTGCTAGGCCATTGCTGCTTTATATCATCTCTATAATGTTAATTATATATAAGCCTTATAATATATAAACGTTATAACTTCTAAACATAATTAATATATACTCATTGAAAAAATACATCTCACCCAGATAGAAGTGTTGGATTACTGCTAAACTCTTCGTGCACTTCTGTCTCAGGCAGATATATAAATCGTTACAGCTGTGGTCTGATTAGACACTGGGTCTTATCACAAGAGGGCGTACAAGTGCTTCCCCTATAGTGCTGCCCTATAAAAAGGCTCTCAGAGGTAGTGTATCTCTTGAAATGACCTCCAAGCCCAACCGTATCCTAACAGGGTAACTAGAGAATCAGAATTGGCTAAAAAAAAACAGGTGACCCACTACAATGTGAGAGATGGTAACCAGGCTGTTGCTAAGTGGTTGCTAGGCTGTTGCTAACTTTAGAAGTTGAACAGAACTAAGAATATTTAAGAGAGAGAGGATCAGGAAGCACAAATAAGGAACTAACTTTTAGAAACAAACCATGGCTGATATTTGTGAGAGACTTTATAGAAAACTAAGCCCAACATAACTTGGAATAAACGGACCTGGCAACCATGAGATGAATGACAGAAGTCAGCTCTTAAACTCTCACCACTGCTCGTGGACCTGCAGGGCTGCCTGGCTGTTTACAGACCAATGTCCAGAGCTGAAAGAGTTTCTCTCCTGATCTAATTGGTTGGAATTGTCAGGGCCAGGGCCGTGGCACGGAGCTTACCTGTGTGACGTTAGGTGTGTGTGCCCGCTGGTTCCAGGATCAGAGAGAGATACGGGGGCACCGAGGTCGAGCTTTACGCCTCCTTCATCACGGAATCTCTGAAGAAGACGAAGACGAGAGAGTGCGTTCCATGTCAGGAGGAAATCATCGCTCTGAGGGACAGACGGGAAATGACATCAACGGTGTACTGTCACGGGGGCGGAGCCTGTAACATCTCCATTAACTCACACACCACTGCAGGAGAGGTGAGGCCCCGCCCAGTCGTAAGTACTTCGGTCCTATCAGAGTGATCGGTTTGATCGTGTGTGTGTGTGTGTGTGTGTGTCTGTGTCTGTGTGTAGGTGGTGGAGAAGCTGATCCGGGGCCTGGCGATGGAGGACAGTAGGAACATGTTCTCCCTGTTTGAGCACTGTGGCAGTGTGTATCGTGCCATCGAGAGCCGGGTGGTGGTCGCTGACGTGCTGGCTAAGTTTGAGCGGTACACACTCCGTCCTATACAAATCAATACAAACCTAAAAACACCAGACTGGGGCCAAGTTTGTGAACAAACACTCATAATTTAGCTTGTTAAAGCCTGCTAATAATTACTAAGTGGTTGCTATGTGGCTGCTGGGTTGTTGCTATGTCATTGCTAAGTGGTTGCTAGGCTGTTGCCACATTGTTCGTTAATTGGTTGCTAGGCTGTTGCTATGTGGTTAGTAAGTTGTTGCTAGGCTGTAGCGATGAGGTGGAGTGTGTAAGGATTCCTCCTGAACAGTGTGTGTGTGTGTGTGTGTGTGTGTGTGTGTGTGTGTGTGTCCCACAGCCTGGCTGCTTCAGACTCGGGGCTCCAGTGGAAGCTGTACTTTAAGCTCTACTGCTTCCTGGATGTAGAGAGCATGCCTAAGGAGGGGGTGGAGTTTGTCTTTATGTTCGAGCAGGTGAGTTTTATAAACACCTGAGCCAGCTTTGTACGTTTTATTTTTCCTTTCTCCTAAATCTTCTCTCTGTCCCTGGTCAGGCTCACGAGTCGTTCATCAGCGGCCATTTCCCCGCCCCCGAGGACACCCTGCGGCATCTGGCCGCCCTCCGTCTGCAGTACCTGTATGGAAATGTGGGCGGGGCCAGCTGGATCCTGGATGGGGTTTACCCGCTGACCCGGATCCACAAACGGATCCTGCACTACACCCGAGGACGAGCCGGAGGCGGAGGCACGCTGGAGAAGCGGCGCAGCAGCTTCCTGGAGGGTCTGAAGGGTGGAGGAAGCCTGCTGAGGAAGCAGCGCAGCGCTCAGGACGAGCAGACCATGATGGAGATGTGGGTGAAGGACGAGACCCAGGGAACCAGAGCTAACATCATGGAGAAGTGGAGCCGCCTCAGAGGACTGGACCAGCACCAGGCCATGGTTAGGTACATGGACATCATCACACAGTGGAGCGGCTACGGCTCCACCCTGTACGACGTGGAGGTGTGTATTCTCTCAGATAAGCACCCATAATCAGCCGCCAGTCAGTCGAGTAAACACACTCCGGAAATATCTGTGCTAACACTTAGAAACAGAACGACAAAGAATGGATCAGAAGAGAACAAGTCATCCAAAGAACAATAAAGATAAAGCAGAGAGACAAAAGCAGAAGCTAGGGGGCGCAATGACAGAAGAATGTGTACAGTATCAGTCAGATCTCAGAGAATAACCAGACTATTGTACTAGGGCATGACTTAGTCTGAATGTTATGGCAAAGGGTCAACATCTGCCCAGATATGTATGGTAAACAGTCAGCTGTCTAGACGTCTTGATGCATGCTCAATAATCCAGGTAAGAAAATCCCAGAAGTTGAATCTGTTCATCTGTCATGCCCAGATAAACAATTTCAACTTCTGGGACAGCTGTCTAGATGTACCAATATTTATGTCTCTGTGGTAATTTCAAAAGCTATGTGGTTGCTAAGTGGTTGTTACGTTGTTGCCAGGCTGTTGCTAGGCTGTTGTGCTAAGCTGTTGCTAAGTAGTTGCTAGAATCTAGCTAAGTGGTTGCTAGGCTGTTGCTATGTTGTTGCTAAATGGTTGCTAGGATGTTGCTAAGTGGTTGCTAGGCTGTTGCTAAATGGTTGCTAGGCTGTTGCTAAGTGGTTGCTAGGGTGTTGCTACATGGTTGCAAAGTTGTTGCTAAGTGGTTGCTAGGCTGTTGCTATGTGGTTGCTATGTGGTTGCTAAATGGTTGCTAGGCTGTTGCTAAGTGGTTGCTAGGCTGTTGCTAAGTGATTGCTACATTGTTGCTAGGGTGTTGCTACATGGTTGCTAAGTCGTTGCTAGGCTGTTGCTATGTGGTTGCTATGTTGTTGACAGGCTGATGCTAGGCTGTTGTACTAAGCTGTTGCTAAGTAGTTGCTAGAATCTACCTAAGTGGTTGCTAGGCTGTTACTATGTGGTTGCTAAGTGGTTGCTAGGCTGTTACTGGGCTGTTGTGCTAAGCTGTAGCTAAGTGGATGCTATTATAATAATAATAATAATCTATAACATTAGTAATGAGTATATTAATGTGTGTCTTTATGTCTCTGTGTGTGTGTGTGTGTTTGGGCAGTCTAAATCTGGGGGGTTCCCCTGTGACCTGTGGTTGGCTGTGAGTGCTGAGAGTGTTTCGGTTTATAAGAGGGGGGAAGCGAAGCCCCTGGAGACGTTCCCCTACGAACACATCGTGTTTTTCGGAGCGCCTCAGCCCAGCACCTACAAAATCAGCGTGGAGGGACGAGACTTGCTCTTTAACACACCCCAGGTAACACACACTCTCACACTCTCACACCCTCACACACAGACCGGTGATCTGAACGTTACCGTGGTGATGGTCTGATTGGTTGAGACTCTCGTTATGGAATGGCGTTAATTAGATGTTTGTGCGTAGGTGGGTGAGATCACCAAGATCATGAAGGCTTACATCAACATGATCGTGAAGAAACGCTGCAGCGTCCGATCCGCCTCCAGCTACGGCCGGGTCAGGTGACCTCTCACAGCCAATCACTGCCAAGCAACCAGTCCAAACCAGGACTCGGATCAAGAGCTCAGCAGATTGGATTAGAGATGAGACTACACGACATGAAATCCAATCTAACCTGATTACATTAAATCCAGTTACAGTATCGTAGACAACCTGATCTCTGCATGGGATTAGATTAAAGATTAAATTAGATGATCTTTGATTAGGCTAGAATAGATTAGATTATAGGGGATTAGATGAGATTAGATGGGTTTAGGTTAAATTAAAGGGGATTAGATTAGATTAGTTTAGAGACGGTTGGGTGACCACAGATTTTATGACATGTGATGTAATCAGATGAAATTTTAGATGTGAATCTTATTAATTTGGATCAAATTAGATTACAGGGATTGGATCAGATTACATAACATTACAGGAGATTAGATTAGATTACAGGACATCATGTTAGACTTAATTACAGGATATTAGTTAGAGAGGATTGGATACACACAGATTAGATTATATCAGACCTGATCTAATCAAATGTTATTTGATTGTAGTAGATAAGGGTCTGATCAAATTCTGATTAGATTAGATCAGATTAGATTGGAATAAGATAAAAGTACAGGAGATCAAATTAAATTAGATTAGAGAGGATCGGACGCACAACGGTTAGATGACATCAGATCTGATGCAATCTGACTGGAGTAGATAAAATCAGATCAAATTAGGATTAGATTAGATTGGATTGGATAAGAGATGACTGGATCAAACGAGAGTAGGTGGCATCAGACCTGATCTAATCAGGTGTAATGTGATTGGAGTAGATAAGGGTCTGATCAAATTCGGATCACATAAACGGGAATTAGATTAGATTAGACTAGATTAGAGGGGATTATCTTAGATTGGATTTGGTCAATATTAGATTAAATCATGTTGGATTGGAAGCACACAGATTAGATGACATCAGAGCTGATCAGATAAGATGAATTGATTGGGTAGATAAGGGGTTGATCAAAATTCAGGTCAGATGAGATGCAGTGAGATTATGGAACGATGGTTGAAGATCCACTCCTGTGTTACCTCTATCACTTGGCTAATGCTAATGCTAAAGCTTCTGTTGCTAGCTAATCCCATGGTGCTGGTCTGTAGTTCAAGAGGGATGGTTCGTCGCACCTGTGTAACAGGTAAACTAACAGCACACAGGTGTCGGTACTCAGGTGAGATGAACCAGTCCTGGAATAATGATAATAATGACCGGATGAGCACAGGGTACATGGCACGAGCGGAGCTGTTCTTTAGGGGTTGATTCAGTCGAGTTTATGTCTGATACATTCACTTCTTTGGATCAGATCCCTTACAGAATGAGGGGGCGGAGCTTAAAATGATGGAGGAGTGTCAGATGTGGTGTTAGCTTTAGCCACGATTGTGTCGGGTGATGTTCAAGAGAAAACACAGAGGCCTTATCGTGCTGCTGACGCTAAATGCTAGTAGCACAAAGTCTGAATGTAATAGCGTAAGTGTTTTTATTCTGAGAGAACGAGAGTGGTTGGGGGGGGTGGGTATTTATTATTAGGCTTATTGTGCTTATTATGTTGTTATCAGTAGATTATTATTATTGTTATTATTGTGTGTGATAAATGTAGGTCATGCTAATCCGCTCGGCTGCAGGCAGCGGAACAGAACCCACTCAGTAGCATGGGTTCGGCTAAATGACACTCGTTTTTCGTAAACGGGATTTGTTTCATGACTTAATAAAAAGTTGATCTTTGATATGCATTCTTTATTTGAAATGTAAAAACGAAAAACCAAACGGACAGGAAGCAGAGCTGCACAGGGTCTGTACAAGACCCACCTCAGGTCCCTACTGAGGTCCGGACCCCACTTGGACCTCAAAAAATTATCCCAACTGAAATGTGGCACCAAGATCCTCGAGGTCCGGTAAGTTGGGAGGAGAGCTTAGCAGCATCGGGGCTCGTTGCTGCGATACGTCAACGTGGCCCGCCATGTTGAGTCCAGGCAAGACCAGCTCGTAAACAATGCAACTGAAGGAGGAGCTGCGTTTTTCAGGTAAAAATGCACAATAACCGAATTATTTCTGAAACCGATTTTATGGGCCATTTTATATACCAAGGATTTTTGAGTATGAGAGTAAAAAAAAAAGTTTTGACAGAAGGAGTGTGTATCAGCGTCAGGAAAGATAACGTGGTGGAACTCGTTGTAAAAAAACTCACGTTTTTGCCGATCATGGATTAGGAATTATTTTCCTCTGGGGAACCAATCAGTTAATTTAATGTATGAAATTGTAGATGGTTTGTTATGTTCTTCAAAATGCTTTATGACTGTCAAAGTATGTGACCCTTTGGCTTTAGTATCTGGTGTGACCCCCTGGGGGAAGCAATAACTGCCAGATAAACGTTTCTGTAGCTGTTGATCAGTCATGCACACCGGCTTGGAGGAATGTTAGCCCCATTCCTCCGACAGAACAGCTTCAAGCTCTGGGCTGTTGGTGGGTGTTCCTACATAGCTGCCTAACTTCAGGTCCTTCCACACCTTCCATTGGATTTTAAGGTCGGACTTTGGCTTGGCAATCCAAAAACATGAACCTTCTTCTGTAACCATTCTTTGTTAGAACGGCTTGGTGCTTAGGGTCGTGTCCTTGGCTGCATGACCCACCTCTCTTGAGTTCAGTTCATGGACAGATGTCCTGACATTTTCTTTAGAATTCTCTGATATTCATTCAGAATCCATTGTTCCATCAATGATGGCGCTCTGGATGTTGGTGGTGGGGTTTCCTCACATTAGCTCTTCAGCTCAGTCAGGACTCGGACTTGGCCCATTCCAAAAACATGAAAAAAAACCCTTTGTTTTTTATTTTTCTTTAACATTCTTTGCAGCAAGGTTCTTCTTGGAGAGCAGTGCTTTTCTCCTTGCAGCCCTGCACATGCACACCACGTGTTGTTCCATGTTCTTATGATGGTGGACTCATGAAACATTAATATTAGCCCATATGTGGAGATTGGAGGGTAACAGTGGTTGGAATTTCCTCCACTTGTACACAATCTGTCTGACTGTGGATTGGTGGAGTCCCAACTCTTTAGAGATGGTTTTGTACCCTTTCCAGCCTGATGAGCATCAACAACTCTTTTTTGATGTCCTCAGAACTCTCGTTGTTCATACCATTACACTTCCAACAAACGTGTGTTGTGAAGAGCAGACCTTTGCTAGATCCTGGTCTTTAAATTAAAACAGGGTGCCCCTCACACCTGATGGCATCCCATTGATTGAAACACCTGACCTCTAATTTCACTTCAAATTAACTGTAATACTAGAGGTTCAAATACTTTGCCACTCACTAATATGTAATATGGATCATTTCCTCAATAAATAAATGACCAAGTATTAAATTTTTGGTTCATTTGTGTCAATGGGTTCTCTTTATCTACTTTTAGGACTTGTGTGAAAATCTGATGATGTTTAGGTATATTATGCAGAATATAGAAAATCTAAAGGGTTCACAAAACTTTCAAGCACCAGTGTAAGTCTCTAAGGGTTCTCTAAGGTCTAGAGCCTTTGCACTTCATACGCTAGTCGCTGAATAATAACAAGGTTCACATTTTTAAATGACAGGTCAATTTGCTAGCTTGTTTGATGAAAATAGATCAGGCGGTGACATGTTGTTTTCAGCCAAGCATCTCAAATAAGCCAAAAACCAACTTGTTTCTTTGTGTTTAAGCAGAAGTTCTCCATAACTCTCTTCGTTAACTGCTTTTGGTCTCTCTCTATCTATAGAAACTATCCCCATTACACAGGCACGCGCTCTCTAGAGGACAGCTATGCCAATTTTCAATACGTACACACACTATAACCATCTTCACTGGTAAAAAGAATGATCTGAAATCTTTCCAAATTCATCTGTTTCAAAAGTGTCAGCTGGCTTGGCTATGCCAACACCAATGTGACAGTGATTAGTTAAAGAAGGAAAAGGCACTGGAATATCATAATAAACTACCTACTATATGTTTGAATTTATTATATGGTATAATGGTAGCCAATCAGAAGCTGGACAGGGATGTGGTAACAAAGAAGCGGAGTTCACACAGGTACAGCTCTATCCCAGTGATCTCAGTGGGATGATCAGGAGTGAGAGGTCCAGCAGGTAGAAAGATCATCCCAGGTTTGTTCTCTTATTATTGGGTTTATTTGGATATGAGATGGAAGACATTTGGGGCTTTAGTGCTGTTCTCAGGGATTCTATTCTCCATCAGCATGGACAGAGCTTTCAGGGAGACTGTCTCAACAAGTAAGATTTGTTCTTTTATTATTGTTTATTCTAAAAGAATCTATCTATAAACTTTAATCCACAGATCAGAGTTTAAGAGTAGGTTTACAACTTTAACCAACTGTGTTTAAAAAACAGATTACTAAATTCCTCATTCACCTCCTTTAAACAATTTCAGGATGTAGATATTGGATTTATCTATGATTATATTTATGACTTTAGATCGGACAAAGACCTGCTGAGAGTTTGAAGGCATTTATACTTGTTCTGACTGTAGGTCGAATCGATTAATGTTTTATATATCAAATATTTAACTTTAGTACAGGAAACACATAGCGGTCACATCCAAAAAACACACCAGGCATTAGGGTTAATATAACAACGCTTAGGACAAGTTTGTAATGCGCAGAATCAGAAATTGTGTTTTAATTAGGATTTTTATAACTTTCTATGGATTAGGAGATAGTTTCAAACTTTAAAAGAACTGGCAGCTTTGTTAGTGTAAAGCCGGATTAATTGCGCTCAACCAAGCAGGGTTTACTCACTATAAAGTTTATAATGTCGCCTTAGTTGCTTGATTAAGTGTGAAACTTTAGTGAAATGTATAAATTTGAACAGAATGCCTAAAGAAGATCTAAAAAACAAAAACTCGTTACTTCGATTTGTTTGTAGCCAGAACTCGAATGCTAAGTGCTAGCTTAGCATAGGCAGGACACGACAAAGCGCTGTATAATACTATCAGTATTTAAATCATGATTAAATTTATATTAAACCCTGATGGGATTATGACTGGGAGGTTGAGGTTTTAAAACGTAGCATTCAATACACAAAGTTTAGGAGAAGTTTTATATGTAATAAATTTGAGTTGCGATAAAAGCATAGTGAATTACAGTAAAGTGTTTATGATTTAGCAACGTTTTATCGCGTCTTTATTCTTATGGAAACATTTTAAGGATTTATAATTTAAAAGGTATTTTGTACAAATCACATTAATGATTAAAAAAAGTATTTTAAATACGAAGAGGTTGTATTAAAGCGATCACATGTGAGTAAAAGTAAAATATATAGTTATAATCACGTTGTGTATTTTGTAGTGATTATATAGTTTAATGACGTTTTACTTGTATAATCTGTTAAACATGAGGATGTCACACGGTGTGATCACGGACTGGGAGCTTCGACTCCGCATATGATTCCATTTGATTCATTTATGGGATTGAAGTTAATTGACGTGATTCAATGAGTCGATCCGCAACTTAATAATATAGAAGAGAAAGTAATTAGATGATCGGTGGTAATTAATGAATGAGTAATGTTACGTACAAGTCTGCAGCCTCGTTGAAGCTTCGTATTACCACAGTCACGTGTGATGATTTTGCATTGTTGTTGCGTTTGAGCTGTGTGTTTGCAAAATCTGTGTATGCAAATGTTGAACAAAGGAAGACCCGCACATGTCCATGTATGTCTTTGGTTACAGGCTGTGCAGCAGATCCCAACACCAGCTGTGAGGAATGTCTTAGTAACATTTACGTGAGTTACACACACACACCCACACACACACACCACCACTCGTATTCATGCTGTGAACTTGGTGTGTTTCAGTGCTTTTGTGTATCCAGACCAGCCGTGTGTAGATTTACCCGTACGTACCATCTGCCCCCCCACAGTCGGTGCCCTCTCTCATCTGTCGGTGGGGTAAATGCTGGGGTGAGAAACCTTTACTTTAAGTTTAGCTTTAAATTATCTAACTTATGAAAAAAAAAAAAAAAACATGTCAATTAGCCACCGAGAGCACTAACGTGTGTGTGTGGGTGTGTGGTGTGGGTGTGTGGTGTGTGTGTGTGGATCATCAGGGATTTTCCAGGCTTGATCATTACAGTGGTGTGGTTGGAGGTGCGATTATCATCTCCCTTCTTCATCTGCGCTTCTGCTGCTGCACGTGTGAGAACATTGGGTACGATTTTTTATTAATTATATTCGATTATATTAGTAGTAGTAGTAGTTGTTATTATTATTTGTTACTTATTATGTTGCTATTGTGTTATTTGTTTATTATGTTTGTTGTTTTTATGCTTTTATTATTATTGTTTCATTACTGTTTTATGTTAGGATTCTATTATTTATGTTGTTATTTTTATGTTATTATATCGTATTATTGTTGGTGTTAGTATTTTATATTATGGATGGTTAAGGTTTAGTTGTGTTACTAGCTGCTGAGGTGTGATGTATCTTCATGCTGATGGAGCCTGTAGTAACCCTGGAGCAGTTCCTCAGAGGAGCTGCTGGGGGTCTGAGGGTTATAGGCCCGGTGCTGATGGTGTATTTCTATCTTACAAGCGATCCAGTAAGTCAGAACAGCGAGTCAGAGAGACGCAGAAAAGCGCGCTCGACACGACGAGAGGTGAAAACACCGCTCACTCACGGGCCTCCCCGGGGTTCGTTAGAGTCCCCTGTCTGGGGCTTATTGTGATAGGTTCAGTAGTTACTGTATTAATACACCACAGGGACTTAGTTAGTGTGATTACATGACCTGTATAGTTGCAGGGCCCCTATGTAGGCCAATCACACTAATGTTATCTGAAGTACGGGCAATGACCGTAAGTCAGTCAGTTTTCGAGCCTATGGCCACGAAATTCAGCGCGCTTGGTGACGGTGGAACCCTGGGGGAGTGATTGCCTTTGGGCCCCAGAGGACCACAAGGGGCCATGGCAGAGTGCAATCACACTTCGCTTTTCATCAGGAAATGCACCTACTCTAGTTCTGACTTGTAATCCATTACTGTGTGTGTGTGTGTGTGTGTGTGTGGGGTAGGAAAGCTGAGATGACATCCAAGACATGAGGAAAAAAATTCGTAAAATATGGTGAGAAAGCTTCAGCCCTCACACACTGCTGCCACTAGGTGGCGCTCTCACTTATTTACAAGATCAATCCATTTCTTTGTTCACACAGACTCCTGATTCAGTATTATCAGTATCATTTATAAAAATGTTGAAAACAAGGTCATGTAAGCAGAAGGTTTCGCTTTGTTCCGATGTTATTATAATGAATTATTTCTAATGAATCTTTAATAGCTCAGATTGACCCAAATCAGATTTAGAAGCCACACTGCAGCTTCAACCATAACCAGCAGGGGCGCATACTTTCTTTATAAACTCTCCTTCTCACTCTGTTACAGGTTCTGGCAGGAATAACCCCTACTCCAAATTTGAGAACAACTAACACTGGAAACACACCACGGCGCACCACACACACACAAACACACACACTACTAACATTTTACACACTCACACACACACTCCTACACCTTAGTGGTAAATAATGAACCTAAAACTCCTGATTGTGAATGATAAATTCTAACATAAGCTCCACCAATTCAGTATCAATATCAATGAAAAGGGGTGTGTCCATGTGATGCTTAGTGTAGCTCCTCCCTCTTCCTGTATATTGATCTGATCTGAATCCTTCATTTGATTGGTTACTGTGAGCTTTAGTTCTGTACTGTGAATATATTATTATTGTTAGTATTATTATTTTATATGTTTTTATAGGCATTGTTAAATCCTGCACAGCATTTCAGTAACTTTTTCTAACCCTGGTGTTTTTCTGCTTTATTTACTGACTGTATGAAATATTAATGATGGATTCTTTTCTGCCAGTTAAAGAGAAAAGTCAAATCATTCCTAATAGCCTGATTAGGCTCTGTAGGGTCAGAATAAGGAATGCAAATCTTTTATAAAAAAAAGCTGACCTGGAGTCAGTGCTCAGGGTTTGTTCTTCAATTTAAAGAAAACTTATTCTTTATTAAACTCTTCAAACAGTTCAGTAGCTGGAGAACATACCAAACCACAGACTGTGAATTCAGACCCGGTTATTTCTTCATGAGATGTTTAGATTTGGTTCCGTTTCATATTTCAGTTGTCGGTGTGTTTTTATCTGGTACTCCAGGGGGCGCTGTGTATACATGTTTTTTTTATTATTATGATAATAATGCAATCAGTTTTTTTGTGAAAATGTTGTTTATATTTCTATTACAGTAGCATAAAAAGATTACGTGAAAACACCACTAAGTTCCATTGAAATCAAACTCAAAACCAATTCAAGTACACGAAAACACAATTAAAAGTTACTAAAACCCAAGTAAATCTACTAAAATTTATAAAAGCCAATCAAATCCAATAAAGTTCACTAAAATCCAATGAAATCAAAATCAGTAAAACCTACTCAGATCTGCTAAAACACAATTAACCCCTAAATTCCACTGAAACGCCAATGAAGTTCACTGAAATCAAACTCGGAGAACCTTGTCAAATCCACCAAAAAAACCATCTAACCTCCTTAAATTCCCAATAAAACCCAGTGAACTCCATTCAGGTCCTGAAAACTCCTTAAAGTTAAATTAGTCAAATCAAAAATTCATTAAAACTCAAACTCCCACCCCAAAAAACTCAAGTAAAACCCACTCAAATCCACTAACGAAATGCTAATCCACACCCAATAAAGTTCACTAAAAACCCACTCTGATGTCCAACCTACTGATCCTGCGTACAGCGTCTAACATCCACCCTAAGTAACCATGGCGTGGTCCGTCTCAAACCACAGCTTTAACATCTCTATTCATTTTCTTTCAAATTTGTTCTAAAACTGCTCTTCATATCGATTTGGAATCCACTGGATTCTTTTTATTTCTGCCCTGTAATGATTGTGTCATTTTTGAAAACTTTTTGAGAGTGTTCCTTCCTCCTGAAAGTTCGGTTCGTTGCTGTTCTGTCATGGCGAGGCATGAAAAGTGCAAAAGTTTGAAGACATTTAAGCCTCTTAATGGTTAATTAATGGCCCAAGGACAAGTTATGAGAGCTTACAGCAACACTTTCTATATTTGATTTGTATTTTTAATGCAAATATTTGCCCGTACTGACTGGGACTGGGCCGATCTGGCCTTAGTGCTGTTGAGTGCCTGTGTGTGGTTTGCATGTTCTCCCTGTGTCCTCCTACATAATAAAGAGCCCACTTGGCATCTTTAAAGTGTCCTGCTGTGGGTCAGTGTGTTCTAGGGTTGGTTCTCTGCTCGTGCCCTGTTTGTCTGGTTGCGGGTCATAATTAGGCATGTCTGAGGGAGGGGAAGCTGGTCAACCCTTGGCTATCCAACAGCACCCCCTGTTGGCCCTACCATGGACCAGGGAGCACACCCTTGATCATGATAAGTGGATTTTGAATAAGATGTGCCAAATCTTTGTTTTTGTTACTGTTACTTAGTTAGTTAGTCCTTCCTCGTGCCATGGCCTTGGGCGCTCCTGAGCTGCTGTTACACTCTGGTCCCATGACATTTCAGCTGTTTCTAGATCAAACGTTATCCAAAATTGCCTTGTGTATTTATGTATTTAAGTCCAAACATGGTTTCAACGTCTGCAAGACCAGCCCCATAGCCTGCACCCGGTCACCTAAGGGGCACCCCACCATAGATCCTGAAACTGTTTGGATCAGACTCGGACGGACAGAGAGGAACTGGAAAGGAACCCGACATGAAGCAGGGACATGGCACCAGTGGGAACCAGCACTCTACCTGCTGTGCCACTCTGGTTCATTTCCATCTGCCCAAGTGTTGGAGATCTGGGTCTGTGGTCGTGGAAGCAAACCCTTACGTCTCTGCCGAGAGCGAGAAGCTGCTTTGTTTTTGTCCGCAAACGTATAAAATTTATCAAACACGCAAAAAGATACTGAACAAAAAACTCCACAGTGGAAGAGGACTGAAGGACGAATGTTACTTTCTACCAGCCTTTGTTCTTCGTCTTCCTTTTGCTGCGGAGGGAGATCAGATGGAAATCAAAACAAACCTGGAGGGAAATGAGAGGGATTGACGTTCTTGGACTTCTGCACCAAGAGGCCCTGAGGCTGATCCGGAGTAAGACCCCTAACAGATCTAGGGTAAATCCCGTCCGATGTAGGAACTCAGGCTGGGGGTAATCCTAAATGCTCCTGAAAGGCTTTCCCATTTTTAAAAAAAAATAATATGTTGTTGTTGGAAACATGAATATCATTAATAAGAAGAGCTTATGACTGTTTATTTTTATAATATTTCACTGTATTATTTTATGTTTTTAATTAATATTAAACTCCCCAATCATAATAAAATTTTTTGGTAAGGGTCCCAGCTCCAGAGACTCGGGTTAGAGCCCCTGCCTGGACTTAATTAATATTTTTCTTAAACTCTAAATCTCTCGAGTTGTTGTTGTTATTATTATTATTATTATTATTATTATTATTATTATTATTACATAGTTAATATAAGCCATGTAAGATATTTAATCATATTTACTAATACTTTATTCTTATATGGGTTTAAATCCCTCTTGTGTGTGATGGATTTATTAGTAGATTTATGATCAGGGTCGCTTTGAATCTTCTGTGTAATGCATACAGAATAGATGTAGTTGTTTTGATTTGCTGCAGATCGTTTAATACATTAAATTACATTCAATGAAAGCTTGCTGCTGTTGTAGTTTTAGTGTGATTCCGCACGGTGGCGGTGCTGAGCTGCCGGGCTCTGTGTTACAGAAGAAGTTTGGGCTGGAGGTGGTAGGAGGGGCTGACCTGGGCCTCCACTTGGCTCCAGTGCGCAGGTGTTAAACTTTAAACAGAACTTTAATCTTAGATCAAAGTCTAAAGTCGGCTCCAGGGTCCGCCGTGCAGGTACAGGTGTTTATACACTCTCTCACACACACTGTCTCACACACACTCTCACACGGCCGCAGGAGTGCAGACATGGCTCGGTACGCGCGTGCAGGAGGACCCGTGGGTCTGATCACGCTCACTAACCCACCTGTGAACGCGCTCAGGTGAGCTTAATTCAACCGTTATTCTTATTGTTATGTTTTTGTTGTTGTTGTTACATGTTTGGCCTCGTGCTCTGTATTTAATGATTGCTTGAGAAGGAATGAGGTGCAAGTCGGGTGTTATGTAAGGCTGAGGCTTGCTCTTTGATCCTGCCCTAATGACCAGAGGGCTTACAGAGGGGTAGAGCTGCCCCCCCGGCTGGGGCTCGATCAGCCCTCAGGAACAGAAAGTGACTATAGTTATGCTCTTATTTGTTTCATTGTTTATTCAGGAGCTTTATTCATACTGTAACAAACAATCAATAACAACACCGAGGGTTTTGTTTAGGAGATTTAAACAGGATAGCACACACACACACACACACACACACACACACACACACACACACACATAACCAGTCTTCGTTTAAAATGACTCTCTGTATGTATTTAACATGGATAACAAAGGTGTATTATTTTAGATTATTATTGTTGTTGTTATTATTATGCATTTGACAAGATGATTATTTTGTTATTTGTATATTATCCTAAATTGTTTTTATTATTGTTATATTTATTCATGTTGTTATTTTATTGTTACAGCATATTTTTATTCATTATTATTGCTAGAGTTATTAAATTATCATTATTTAATATCATGTAATATCTTATGTATTATTATAAAACAAATTAATAGTAAAAATAATTGAAATACAAATTAATTTTTTTAATATCTAATTATGTAAATCTAAATATACAAAAAATTGATGTAATTAATATATATTTTCCAATATTATATAATTATGCATTTTATATATACATGTTTTTGTTATTTATTAAATAATTATAAATGTACTATTATATTATTTTTATTAATGTTGTTATTGTTAATTGAAATAGTAAATGTTTTATAGAGGCCCGGGGTTCGATCAGACCTCAGTGTAATCAAGTCTGGTTATAATAGTGCTCTGGTTTATTGATGCGTTCATTCAGGAGCTTTTATCCATGCTCCATACGACACAGTCAGTGATGGCTCACCGAGATCTTCATTTAGGAGATTTAAACAGGATAAAACACATACGTATTTCATGAGCCTTTGCATAAATTAACAATTATTCTATATACATTTGACAAAAATAACAAAGCTGTATTATTTTAATATTATTATTTTAGAATATTATTATTGTTGTTGTTGTGTATTTTTATAAGATTGTTTTTTGTTATTTATATATTATAATTTATAATGATTGTTTTTGTTATTATATTATTATTTTATTATTGTTGTTATTATTATTTTGTTATTATAGCATACTTTTACTATTATTGCCATTATTGGTATTCTTAAATTATAATTATTTCATATTATATCATTTTTTTTCATTTCTTATAGTTGTTCTACAAATTCAGTTTTTTTAAATTAATTGAATCTAAATATGAAAAGCATGTTTTCATACATACTCTCATTATCGATCTATCTATCTATCTATATATATATTATATGTGTGTGTATACACATTACATATTTATATATACATATACATATAAAATGCTGTTCCTGCTCCTGTTTTTTATCCGTTTCCTGTTCCTGTTTCCTGTCAGTGCTGCGGTGAGGTCCGGGATCGTGGAGGCTCTGGGTCGAGCTCTGAGGGATGATCAGGTGAAGGTCGTGGTGTTCTGTGGAGAAAATGGAAAGTTCTGTGGAGGTGAGAGAACCAAGAGTTTCTTACATAAAATAATTTAATAGAAACACCAGGGCTTCTGATAAAGCGCCCTCTAGTGGTCTGGAGGGCTGTACTGCAGTTTAAGCCATTAGACTGGTGAGGATCTGAAACAATAATGCTTATACAAAATGTCAAAACAATTGAGAACTGAAAGCTTGTTTGCCTGTTTTAGTTCTTTTTTATATTTATGCTTTTTTGGACGGTGATGTTCTCGTTCTGTTCTCAAAACAGAATAACAGTGTTTACTTTAATCACTTCTACAGAAGCATCTGAAATGACTGATATTAAAGTAAGGGAAGCAAACAATGTTTAGTCATTTATTACTTTTTATCACCCTCAAAATAACTTTTAAATCTTACATTGTAGATTCTATTGTTATGGTTCACCATATTAAAACGATGTCGAATTGTGTAAAATAAAATAAAAATTAAATTGGGACCCAATCGCAGTTAGCTCCAGCTGGAAGTAATGAACCAAAATATAAATAACAAAAAGAAACGAAAGAATAAACTAAAAGGAAACGAAAACGAAAACCCACGGCGAAGCGCTGGAGTAAAGTGTGGCACGGGCGCGGGAAACGAAGAGGACGAGGCTGTGGAGCTCTGCGTCCCCTTCAACGCGCGATCACGCGGGGGGGGAAGGAATCCCCCGATCCGAAGGAGGGGGGCGACGGCGTGAAAGGAAACAGCCCGGTGAAAATAAACACAATAAAATAAACAAAAGCCGGCCCTACGCTATAACTACAGCCCTGACTACCGGGCAATCTCCTGACTGCCCCCGTCTGGAGGTCTTCGAACCCCCAGACGTACCGCTGTCCCTAAAACAACAACAAAGCAAAGCAAATCAACGCTAAACGCTGAGTCAGAGGAAGGAGAAGCACGAGCGCAAGCGTGGTGGCATCCTCCCATGCAATGCTCTGCTCTGCGGTGCGATGGTGCAACGCTGTGGGAGCCCAAAGGTGAGTTTATATAGGCTCAACAGCAGGTGTCGCCACTTGCACGCTAAATGCCCGGGAAGGGCCGACCCTCGCGCTGCAGGTGCTCATGCCGCCATGTAGGGTCAAATACTGACCACTAGTGGCCAAAGGGTGACCTCTGATATTTATAAAATAAAAAAACACTAAATAGTGATGTGATTTCAAACAGGTGATTATAATCATGATTTGGCCCAAAAGCAGCGTCCAGGAAAGGAAAGGCCGAGTCTCTGAGGAGTGAAGATGATCAGAGGATCTCCAGCTTATCACCGAATGTGTGAGAACATTACTGAAATGTTACAAAACAATGTTCCTCAAAGAAAGACTGGGAGGGGCTTATATATAAGGAGTAAAAGTAAGAAAGAATAACAGATATGATGGGTGTAAAAAAGGGAAAAAAAAAACAAGCTTAAGTGAAAACAGTAGACAAATATTATACTGTGCAACAAATATATAATAAATAAATAAATTTATATATAAAAGGAGGGATTTCAAAAGTTGAAAAGTAAGAAAACAGAATAAAAAGTAAAGAAATAAAATATGAATAGCATTAAAAGCCCTGCAATTAAATTAATTGGAAGGGAAAGAAAAAAAAAAAAAGGGGAAAAACACAAAGATGGTGATGAGGAAGAAAAACAAAGGGCCAACATAAATAAATAAATGGAAGAATTACAAAAGTTAATAAGTAAGCAAAAAAATATATAAAAGAAAGAAAAATAAAAGTGTGAAATAAAATAAAGGAAACAAAAGGACAAGTGTGCTTAGATTTTAGAACATGAGCTGCTCCAGTCTGTATTAAAATGAGAAAGAGTTGAGAGCTGACCGGTTCTGTAACCGCTTTGTAGGAGCAGATATTCGGGAGTTCTCCAGGCCCAGGGCCGGTCCCCCTCTGGTTCCTCTCATCCACTCGATCGAGGCCGGGCAGAAGCCCATGGTGGCCGCCATAGAGGGCGTGGCCCTGGGAGGAGGGCTGGAGTTAGCACTCGGCTGTCATTACCGTATCGCTAACGCTAAGGTAAAACACACATGCACACACGCATAAACACACGTACGGCTGCGACAACAACCTTAAGAACTCATCCAAGAAGTGTGTGTGGGTGTGTGTGTGTGTGTGTGTGGGTGTGTGTTAGGCTCGTCTGGGTCTCCCTGAAGTTACTCTCGGTTTGCTTCCTGCTGCTGGAGGAACTCAGCGTCTCCCACGGCTCATCGGAGTCCCTGCAGCTCTGGATCTGATCACCACCGGTAATACACACACACACACACATACACGCAGACACACACACACACACACACATTTTGGGATCCAAAAGTGACAAATAAAAAAATAAATAAAATGCCAAAATAAACAAATAGATAAATAAGTGAAAAAACTAATTAAATAAAGTAAAATAAAAGACTAGACTGAAAAGTTTAAATCTACATAAATAAATTAAACAAAAGAAATGTTTAAAAAGGAACAAAGAAATATATTTTTTTATTGGTAAAAAGAATAAATTATTATAAAATATATTATTTAAAAAAATAAATATTTAAAAAGAGGAAAAACACATATAGGCAATGATGAGGAGGGAAGACTGAAATTTTTAAATAAGTAAATAAATGTATAACCCTTATAACCTTATTTCACATTAATGTTAACCTGATGTTAGCCAGCTAGCTTCACATGTTAATAGTCATAACATTAACCCTAGTTTGATGTTTCATGTTTAGTCTTTAGCGGTGTTTAATGTACATGCAGCCCGTTACTGTTAGCTCCACTAAAATGTTTTTGATATTTGTCAAGTAAAACTAAACCAAACTACCAATTAAACAACTAATTAAATGACTGAAATGTGACGGATTCATATCAGCAGTCCGGACCTTTGACATGGACGTTAGTTTGAGGTGCAACTCCTACATAGTCCGTTAGAGGTGAGCTGGGTTAGGGTTTGATTTGCCCTGATCTGTAATTAGATTATAACTCGTGTGTGTGTGTGTGTGTGTGTGTGTGTGTGTGTGTGTGTGTGTGTGTGTGTAGGTCGTCACGTTTCTGCACAGGAGGCTCTGGAGCTTGGCATCGTGGATCAGATCAGTGAAGGAAACACCGTACAGGATGCCATCAAGTTTGCTCTGTCCGTTATAGGTTTGTGTTCATACACACAAACACACACACACACACGATTACATCATTACTGAGTGGTGTGTGTGTGTTGTTGTGTGTTATAGGTAAGCCGTTAAACCCTCATCGGCTGAGCCTGCGTCCCCCGGTGCAACCCCCGGATGTGGACAGGCTGTTTGATGCCACGTTGGCGCGGGTGAAGCGCCGTGCCCGAGGGGCCTTTGCCCCGGTGGCGTGCATCCAAGCGGTCCGAGCAGCGGCCGTCCTGCCCTACGACCGAGGCATGGACCGTGAGAGGATGCTGATGGAGACGCTGTTCACCTCCGGACAGGCCCGGGCTCTGCAGTACGCCTTCTTTGCCCAGAGGAATGCTGGGAAATGGAGTCTCCCAAACGGAGCGCGGTGGAACAACAGCAAGGCGAAGAACATCCAGCGAGTCGGAGTGATCGGTAAGTTAACCTACGATTTATGGTCTGTATATCGGTAATATATTGATGATGCGTTATATTGTACCAGTAAGGAGGTGAGATATTGATGATATATTAGTGCTGTATCAGTGATATGATACACAGCACAAAAAAATAAAGGGAACACACAAATAACACTCCTAGACTAGATTCGGAATGAATGAAAATTCTCATTGATACTTTGTTCTGTACAAAGTGAATGTGCTGACAAACACATCCACAAAAATCATCAATGGAAATGCCAATTTATTAACCAATGGGGCCTGGAATTTGGAGTCACAACAAACAAAATTAAAGTGGAAAAACACACTACACCAGGCTGGATCCAACTTTGATGTAATGTCCTAAATCTTAAAACCAGTCAAATGAGGCTCGTATTGTGTGTGGGCTCCACGTGCCTGTATGAACCGCCCTACAACCTGGGCATGCTCCTGATGATGTGGCTGCTGGTCTCCTGAGGGATCCCTCCCAGACCTGGGACTAAAGCATCCGACAACTCCTGACTTGGTTACCGGCTGACCTCTGGGCGAGCAACATGAAGGGGCTGTGCTGCCCTCCAAAGAAATGGCCACCCCACACCATTATCTGACCCACTGCCAAACCGGTCATCTGAAGGATGTTGCATGCAGCAGATCGCTCTCCACGGCATTTCCACACTCTGTCACGTCTTTCCCATGTGCTCAGTGTAACCTGCCCATTTCACATCTGTGAAGAGCACAGGGCACCATGGTGAATTTGCCAATCCTGGTTTTTTCTCTGGCAAATGCCAAAATAGCGTCCTGCACGTGGTTGGGCTGTGAGTCACAAACCCCCATCTGTGGACGTCGGGCCCCTCATACCATCCTCATGATCGGTTTCTTTTCTAACTGGTTGTGCAGACAACATGCACATTTGTGGCCGCTGAAGGTCCAATTTTGGCAGGGCTCTGGGGCAGTGCTCCTCCTGTTCCTTCTTGCACAAAGCGGGTACGGTCCTGCTGCGTTGGGTTGTGCCCTCCTGCGGCCTCCGCCTCCTCCACTCCACGTCCCTCCTGGTGTACGGGCCTTTCTTCTGGTAGCTCCTCCAGCCCTGGACACTACGCTGACAGACACAGCAACCTTCGTTCCCCCAGCTTTCGCATTGATGTGCCAATCTGGATGATCTGCACTACCCTGAGCCACTATTGTGTGGGTTGTAGAGTCCGTCTCATGCTACACGATGTGAAAGCACCACACCAACCACCATTCAAAAGTGACCAAACATCAGCCAGAACCAGAGTACGGGAATTGGTCCTGTGTCCCACCCTGGCAGAACCACGCCTTTATTGAGTGTGTCATCTAATTTGCATATTTCCCTTTTCCACCTGTTATCTTTCCATTTCCATTTGGAGTTTATTATTGTGTTTGTTTTAATAAAGTGTTCCCTTTATTTTTGAGCAGTGTATATCATTCCAGTAGGGAGGTTAGATATTGATCATTATCGTGATCTTTCAATGGGGTGATATATTGTGTGGGGGTTATATATAAACTGTACAAGAAATAGGAGGTGGAATGTATTTTGGTAATATATCCTGGGTGTGTAAGTACTGGTTGGGGGTTGTTGATATAATCGGTGAGTATATTTGGTGATGATTGTATTGTATACCAGTGGCGGTGAGCTGATATACAGTGGGGTAAAAAGGTATTTAGTCAACCACTGACTGGCAAGTCTCCTCCTACTTAGAAAGATGAGAAGGTCGTAATTTTTCCTCATAGCTTCTACATTTCCCAACATTGAACACAAATGAGAAAAAAAAAAATCCAGGACATCACATTGTAGGATTTTTTTTAAGAATTTTAATTTGTAAATCAATGGTGGAAATAAGTATTTGGATCACCCACAACCAGCAAGATTTTTTCTGGCCTCAACAGTCCTGTAACTTCTTCTTTAGAAGCCTTCTGCCCTCACGGTTACCTGTATAATGGCACCTGTCTGACCTCGTTATCTGTATACAGACACCCTGCCCACAGCCTTCAAACAGTCAGACTTCCAAACTCACCCAGGCCAAGACCAAAGAAGGCTGTTGAAAGGACAGCCAGGAAAAAAATTGTAGAACCTGCACCAGGTGGAGAAGTGGACATCGTCCAATAGCAAGCAGGATTGGTGTGAATAAATATCAACTGTGGGAGCAATTGTAAGAAAATGGAAGACATTAGACCATTGATGAATCTCCCTCGATCTGGGCTTCCACCACGCAATATTATCATCCCCGTGGGGTCAGAATTTATCATGAGAACGATTAGGCACAATCCCAGAACTACAAAACGAGGGACCTGAATGAATGTAACTTCATTCAGAGAGCTGGACCAAAGTAACATGTTACAACAAACACAAAAACAACCCTACGCCAAGAGGGAACTCAGATCCGCAGTGGGCCAGACGTGCCCCCTGCTTGTAAGCCATTACTGGTTCCAGGCCCCATCTGAAGAAGTTTGCCAGAGAGCATATGGATGAATCCAAAGAGGATTGGGGATTTGGAGAATATCATGTGGTCAGAAGGAAACCAACACGAATCTGTTGGTAAAAACTCAACCACTTGTTCGTGTTTGGAGGAAGAAGAATGCCTGGATTTGCATCCCAGACACCATACCTACTGTGGAAGCATGGGTGGGAAACATCATGCTTTGGGGCTGGTTTCTGCAGTGGGTACTGAACTACTGATCCGTGTTAAGGAAGAATGACAGGGCCATTTATCAAATGAGATTTTAAAGGAAGCAAAACCTCTAAACCCACAAACCAAACCTCCTTCCACAGTGAGAGCAATTGAAGATGGAACTGGCTGGGGCTCCAAGCATGACAATGCTCCCAAACAACAAACCGTCGGGCAATGAAGGAGTGGCTCCGTTAAAACAACATTTCATTTCAAGGTCCTGGAGTGGCCTGCCAGTCTCCAGACCTCAACCCCCATATAAAACATTTTTGTGGAGGGAGTTGAAGGTCAGTGTTGCCTAAAACAAATCACTGCTCTAAGGAGATCTGCATGAGGAATGGGATGGGCCCAAATACCAGCTACCGTGTGGAGCCACCTGGTGAAGACTTTCAGGAAAAACGTTTGACCTCTGGTCATTGCCAACCTTGCCACAAAGGTTATGTTTACAAATTAATTGAGTTTGAACAAATTATTGGAACCAAATACTTATTTTCAATCATGCTTTAACAATTAAGATTCTTTATTAAAAATCTACTACAGTGTGATTTTCTGGATTTTTTTTCTCATTTTGTCTCTCATAGTTGAAGTGTAGCTATGATGAAAATTACAGACCTCTCTCATCTTTCTAAGTCGGAGAACTTGCACAATCAGTGGTTGACTAAATACTTTTTTGCCCCACTGTATTGTACCAGTAGGTAGGTAATATATTGATGACATATTGATAATATAAGGGGTGATACGATATATTGTACCAGTAGTTACAATAATAGATGTTCATGATATATTCATGATATATTGTTGATGTGTTATATCGTACTATTAGGGAACTGCTATATTGATGGAAAGCCACACCCCTTCTTGCTAGCTAGCCACACCTCTAAAGTGGGACTGACTGGCCACGCACACAAGTCACTCTCCTAAACGTTACTCCACTAATTCCTCCTCAGGTCTGGGGACGATGGGGCGGGGCATCGCCGTGTCTCTGGTGAAGGCAGGACTCTCCGTGGTTGCCATAGAGATGGAGATGAAGCAGTTGGAGGCGGGTAAGAAGGCGGTGACTTCCATGTTGGAGAGGGATGCTAAGCGAGGTGGAGTCGCCGCCCCGTTACACCTCCTGACCTTTGGCCTGTCCCTGGACCAGCTCCGGGGAGTGGATCTGGTCATCGAGGCCGTGTTCGAGGACATGGACCTCAAAAAGCGCGTATTTAGCGACCTGAGCAAGGTGTGTAAGCCCGGGGCACTCATCTGCACCAACACATCCGGGCTGGACGTGGACGAGCTGGCGGCCGTCACCGATCGGTGCCCTCTTGTGGTCGGGATGCATTTCTTTGCTCCAGCTCACGTCATGAAGCTTCTGGAGGTCGTGTTCAGCTCCCAGTCGTCCCCTGAAGCTGTGGCCACGGCGATGACCCTGGGGAAGAAGATGGGAAAGGTCTGCGTGGCCGTCGGGAACTGTCCGGGGTTTGTGGGTAATCGCATGCTGAGGCAATACATAAACGAGGCACACTTCCTGCTTGAAGAAGGAGCCACACCTGAGCAGGTGGACCAGGCCCTGGAGGAGTTCGGCTTCGCTCTGGGGATCTTCAAAGTCAGCGACCTTTCCGGATTAGATGTCGGATGGAGGGTCCGTAAGTCTTCCGGCCTGCTCGGACCAGAGGTCGACCCAGTAACGCCGTCCCGCTGGCGCCTAGGGTCCAGGTACTGCCCGCTTCCTGACCTCCTGTGCCACCAAGGGCGCTTCGGTCAAAAAACGGGGCGAGGGTGGTACCTGTACGACCGTCCCGGTGCCACTGAGGCAAAGCCGGACGCTGAGATCCGGACCTTCCTGGAGGATTACCGACGCAGGTACGGGATCACCCCACGGCGTATTACATCACAGGAAGTGATCGAGCGATGCGCCTTCTCTCTGGCCAATGAGGGATTCCGAATCCTGGAGGACGGCATGGCGGCGGGTCCAGAGGACATCGACGTGATCTACCTGTTCGGGTACGGATGGCCGAGGCACCGCGGGGGCCCCATGTTTCACGCCGCTCAGGTCGGACTGGGCTCAGTGTTGGAGAAGCTGGAGCTGTATCACCGACTCCACCCGGACGTCCCGAGTCTCGAACCCAGTCGCTTACTGAGGAAACTGGTGGCAGCGGGAAGTCCACCAATCACCGAGTGGAAGAAACACGTCGGAGCCCCTCGCAGCCAACTGTAACGGAGAGGCGGAGCAATAAGAACCGCCCACACCTACGTTAGCTATAGCTACCAGTGACAAATAAAATCATGTATTAATAATGAAGTAATTATAAACTTGGGTAGCTCCGCCCTCTCCTAATCTGAGAGGCCATGTGAATCTTTACTGATTTACCGACTTAGCTAAATTAACAATTTTGAGAAACGGTACAAGGTAAATAAAACTTATAAACATAACTGACGAAGCCAAGTTACATAATGAATAACCAATGATGTAGTTAATAGTAACTAATGATGCAATAACTAATAACTAGTGAGCTATTTACGAGTAACTAGTGAGCCGTGTACGAATAATAAGCTGTTTTCAAATAACTAATGAACTGTTTATGAATAACGAATAAGCACTTTAACTATAGAGCTATTTACGAATAACTATGAGCTATTTGGAAATAATGAACGAGCACTTTATGTTTAACTATAAAGTTATTAATGAATTACTAGTGAGATATTGACGAATTAATAATGGGTCGTGTACGAATAACTAACTAGCTACTTAAGAGTAACTATGAGCTATTTCCGAATAACTGGGGTCTTTATGAATAACAAATGTGTTGTTTAAGAATAACTAATGAGATATTTACAAATACTAAGTCGCTATGTATGAATAACTATGAACTATTACAAATAAGTAATGATCTTTTTATGTATAACTAATTATTGAATTACAAAAAATTTTGCTACTTGTGAATAACCAATGAGCACTTTACATTTAACTGTAGAGCTATTAAGAATAACCTATTTACGTATAACTAACGATTGAATTCTGAAAAACTAATGAGATTTACGGATAACTATTAACGAATTGGTTCAGTCCTGATCTAATAATACATCTACATTCATGGCACCAGCTGGCTGAATCATCAACTTAATGAAGATCTAATCAGTTAATTTACCTTCTAGCTAGCGTAGCGTGCTAGCTAGGAGGTATGTGGTTAGTGTTAAAGGCGGAGCCTGAGCGCTTACGGTGAGATATATGTTAAAACGCTAAAAAAAACCTGGTTTTTTGTAGCCTGCGCTAAAGACTTTTAACGCGAAAAACCCTACAGACGAACTGGTCATTTAATTAGCTCTGTAAAATGTTTGGTACATGGGCGGTGCCAACGTCCCTCATGCGCCAATCTCCGTCCGAGTCTCAGCGGCGCCCACCCCACCTGCCGGTTATATTTAACCTGCGACTGATCTGAGGTGGAATGTGAGGTAACTGAGGGGTTTAAACAGCGACCCCTGAAGGGACAGGACCTGTGGGATTATCATCAGTTTGCTGGAATCAGCAGGCAAGGACTGGACAATTAAGATGTGTTATTTTCATTTAAAACCATCTGTTGATCTGATTAAAACACCCCGGAATTAGAGTTTACTACCTTAATAAAGTCTGGTTTTGATTTTCTAGTAATATCACAGGATTAAATATAATAATCCTGTGATATGTTCCTTGTTGTCTTGTTTTTAAAAATCAGAGTGTGTTTTACAGGTACAGGATGATTGATGAGCTGCAAAAAATGTTTAATAAATTTTTAATAAGTTTAATAATTAAAACTCTAAGGCTGCCTGTGTCTGCTTATTGTTAATACACTATATTAAATACAAATTATTTTTATAATATATATATATATATATATATATCTATATATATATATATATATAGTATATATATATATATATATATATATTCTAAATATCAGTGAAAATTGATTTATAGTCTATTAGTTTTTATATATTTTTTATATATATATATTTATATATATATATATATATATACTATTGATTTATATTCTGTAGGTTTATACTGTTTTATAATATGTATTTATTTAAATTATTAATTATATTAATTGTAATATATATATTATAATGATTGTAATATAATAATAATTATTGTTTTATGTTCTATAGTTTTATATTCCCTATTTTATTATATTTATTTTTTTATTTTAAATATTATAGATTTATGTTCTATAGTTTTGTTTGCTGTTTTATTATACTTATTTTATTTATTAAATATTCTAATGATTAATATGCTATAGTTTTATATTCTCCATTTAAGTATATTTATAAATTTATTTTTATACACGCTGTTGTCCTATATTCTATAGTTTTAAATTCTCCATTTTATTATATTTATTAATTTATTTTTGTGTATGCCATTGTTTTATTTTCTATAGTTTTTTATTCTTTATTTTATTTATATTTATTATTTTATTTTATATACACAGTTTATAACATATTGCCCATATATTATTATATGTTACTTCATTTTTTATATTTAAGCTGTAAGCTGTAAGCTGTAAGTTTCTTTTGAGTCTCGGTCCTAACAAGGTTTCTTCCTTATAACATTTAGGGATTTTCCTTGCCACTGTTGCCCTAGGGTTGCTCAGTTAGAGCTGTGGATGTAGATATTTATAAAACTGATCTGTTACAATGCTCCGTTAGAAAAAGAGATATAGAACTGAATCGGGCTTTGACTAAGTTTATCCTATAATGCAAATCCAATTCAAATGTTCCTTACATATCCTTTGACTTTTATTTCCTTTGACATCGCCTGATATTTATTTATTTTTATCTCATTGCTAACTCTAAATTGCCCTGTCCCACCTTTTTTTGGAAAGTGTTTCAGTGATCCTGAATGAACCTGATCCTAAATGATCTATAACCTCCATCTTTTTAGTAATCGGGACGCTTTAACCTAAACATCCATTAGTGCTGCACGGAGAGTAGGGAAATCAGTACGAAGCTTTTGCATAATCACATTTCCACATTAAGCAGATAACGCATAAAGCTTTAGGAAGAACTCGTACCCGTCTCATCCTCAGAGGGTTTATCTGATAGACGGGTCGATCTTTGAGTTTATTCATCAGTACAGCAGTGATGGAGCTGAAACTCTACATCCTGCTGGTCCTCACAGGTAAGATCGATCGGTCTGAGCTCATATGTCATGATTATAATGATTATAATCCTGATATTAACCGCTTGTTGTCTCACTGTTCGAGCTGCTTAAACTTTTAACTTCATTTTTAACTGAACTGATCTAAAAACTGAAGTGTAGTACTGAATGATGTTTTACTGATATTAAGGATCAACAGGAACTAATATGAACTAGATTTACATTCTGGATGAGTTCTTACATTATTATTGTTGATTTTTGTTTGTAACTAAAAGCCAAAGATATGAGTTTGTTTCCAATTATTATTTTTACCCCTACACATATTTACATTATGGGACCTAAAGCTACATGTGGAGCACTTTTTGTTGGTTACTTATCTATGTTTACATTAATAATTGGAGATCAGTGCTGTTTCAATATTCCCATTTAAACATTCTCCATGGAGTTCAATGAATCTTACTAAAGCATTGCACCTAAACTTGATTTATAACTGTATTTATTATTTTATTCATGTTTTTCAGTCCTTAAACACTTTGGATATCGGGTGAACATTTTAAAAGTTTTTAAGCGTGATCCTCAATATCTTCACATAGTTGTGTTTTACTGACCAAAATCTATTGTTGAGTTCATCTTTGGGATGTCAGGGGATAAATACTTAAAGGTCTGTAAGTATGATGTCAAATGTGGATGTGGCCAATCCAAACAGAAGCATAAGAAACTATTGTGACTTAACACGGAAAACGATGTTATGGTTATAAAAAGCTAAATGTTAATTTAGCATTTCTAAACATTCTAAATACATATGAAACGAACGGCATCGGGTAAATTAAGTAGGTAACAGTCCTTCTCCAAATTTCATTTGTCTTTTGAGATGTGACCGTTGTACCATGATTGTGTACATCACATTTTTTAGACAGTTCTTAACTTATGTTTATATTCAAAGTAGAATTTTATTTCAAGACATTTTTAGCAGAGAGCAGAGCCAACATGGATAAGCCAAGTAAATAAAAAACAATGTTGATCTCTTTGATAATAAATAAGACATAATACTGTATGCTATCAACAAGCAGTTTCTGCCGATAATAAAAGGTTAAGACAAATAAATAATTTTTACGTCAGGTCCTGGCCTTTTTTTTGATTAAAAAAAAAAAGAAGTAAATCCAAAATTGATGGTCCCACTGCCACTTCAAAAGCTGGGTTTTTGGAAGAGGCATAATTTTTGTTTTTGTGTTTGATATTTTTTTTTTATTTCATTGATTAAAAGCCAAAAATTGAGTGCCAACTTCAAAAAGCTTGGGTTTGAAGAGGCATCATTTTATAGTTTGTGTTTGAATATTTTTTTTATATTTACATTGTTTAAACAGTATGTGTATTTTAATATATGGCATTCATATTTAATAGTAAAAAAAGTATACAGTACCAATGGCCTTCTGCCATTTTATATGTATTCTAAAAACAAAAAATTAATTTTTTTCCTATATTTAATTTCCTGCATAAATTATGACCTACAACATCATCAGATTTTCACACAAGTCCTTAAAAAGTAAGTAAAAGTGAAAGAGACCCAGTTACACAAAAAGTTAGAATCAAATATTACACTTGGTCATTTATTTATTGAGGAAAATGATCCAATAAATTACATATTAGTGAGTGGCTAAAGTGTATGGACCCTTTCTTCTTTCAGTATCTGGTGGTGTGACCCCCCTGTGCAAGCAATAACTGCAGCTAAACGTTTCCTGTAGCTGTTGATCAGTCCCCTGCACACCGGCTTGGATGAATTTGAGTAACCCATGCCTTCCCTCGACAGAACAGCTCCCTCAGCTCTGGGAATGTTGGGGGTTTCCTCACATTAGCTGCTCGCGCTTCAGGTTTCCTTCCACAACATTTCCATTGGATTAAGTAATGTCAGGACTTTGACTTGGCCATTCCAAAACATGACTTTTATTTATTCTTCTGTAACCATTCTCTTTGGTGGAAATGCTTTGTGTGCTTAGGGGGGTCGCTGTCCCTTGCTGCATGACCCACCCCCGTCTCTGAGATTCAGTTCATGGACAGATGTCCTGGAATTTTCCTTTAGAATTCTCTGATATCAATTCAGATTCATTCATTGTTTTCCATCAATGATGGCAAGCCCGTCCTGCCCAGATTGCAGCAAAACAGGCCCAACCACCCATCCTACCACCCACCATGTTTCACAGATGGGATAAGTTTTCTTATGCTGGAATGCAGTGGGTTTTCCTTTCTCCAAAACTAACACTTGCCCTTTAAAAACCAAAAAGTTTCTATTTTGGTCTCAATCCGTCCACAAAACATTCTTCCAATGGCCTTCTGGCTCGTTCCACATGATCTTTAGCAAACTGCAGACGAGCAGCAATGTTCTTTTTTGGAGAGCAAGTGCTTTCTCCTTCCAAACCCTGCCATGCACATCATTGTTGGTTCAGTTGTTCTTCTGATGGTGGTGACTCATGAACATTAACATTAGCCAATGTGAGAGAGGCCTTCAAGCTTGCTTAGAAAGTTCCCCCTGGGGTCCTTTGTGACCTCGGCCAACTATTACATACAACAAACGCTCTTGCTCTTGGAGTGATCTTTGTGGTCGAGACCACTCCTGGGGAGGGTAACAATGTCTGGAATTTCCTCCATTTTTACACAATCTCTCTGACTGTGGATTTCCATGGAGTACAAACTCCTTTAGAGATGGTTTTGTAACCCTTTTTTCCAGCCTGATGAAGCAATCAACAACTCTTTTTTCTTTCTGAGCCTCCTCATAAATCTCCTGTGTCCGTACCATGATTACACTTTCCACAAACGTGTGTTGTGAAGAGCAGACTTTGATAGTTCCCTGTTCTTTAAATAAAACAGGGGGGCCCCTCACACACCTGATTAATCATCCCATTGATTGACACACACACCACCTGACTCTAATTTCACCTTCAAATTAACCTGCTGATCCTAGAGGGTCACATACTTTTGCCACTCACTAATATGTCCCCATATTGGATCATGTCACTCAATGAGACCAGGTTGTCTCATTTTTGTCTCAGGTTGTGGTATTTTTGTCTCATTTGTGTAACTGGGTTCTCTTTATCTACTTTTAGGACTTGTGTGAAAATCTGATGATGTTTTAGCTCATATTTATGCAGAAATATATACAGTAAAATTAGGATTGCTGAAAGATTTGAAGTTCGGTCAGTTGAGATTTGAATAGGCATAATTTCATTTGTGTTTGATATTTCTTTCATTTTCATTATTAAATTGTGTAAGACACAACCTAAGCTTTTAAAAAAATATATTTTATGTTATCATATATGACATTCATATTATAGTAGAAAAGTGATGGGGAACATGACATTTCCAAAACTGTCCCATTTTTACCAACCTTCACTATTTGTATGCGCTATAGTAATAAACTTTAGTTAATTTCTCCATAATTAAGGCTTAATTATACACATATATTCAGTTGGAATAAAAGAAATGACACTAAAGAAGCACAAATTCGTTAACTATTATTCAAATCTAATCAGCTCTCGGTTTTGTTAAGTTAGTTTGTGTATTTGGCGTTTGGCTATATATTGGTATTTTCTATCTGTACCACAGGGATTTACATTATAATCAAATGTTTGGTTTGCTGGACTGAAACCTGATGGCAGGAGAATACACAAATCAGCTCCGACTCCACCATTTGTTTACTAATCGTTTGCATTTCATCTTTTTAATGAGCCGTATCACTGAACGCTTTGAATCACTTAGGCTGTTGTTATTGCTAATTTACGTAATTTCATCATGGTGTGTGTGTGTGTGTGTGTGTGTGTGTGTGTGTGTGTGTGTGTGTGTGTGTGTGTTCTTTTATTTTCTTTTCTTTTCTTTTCTTTTCTTTTCTTTTTAATGTACGATCCGTTTAATACTGTTGGTTCTGTTGGATTTCCGTCTGATCCTGTTGGTTTTACCCTTTGGTTCCAGCCGTACTCTTAGCTTTTGTGGACCGTGGTTGAAATTTCACCTGTTAAATTCGGAGCCAATTCCAAGGACCATCCTGGCAGGTTCCTCAAAAGCTTTTATAGTCATTTATTATTAAATCGAGTACCTTACCTCTGGACGGTCTGCTGCATTCAAACATACATCACCTTATAAACATATTAAACATGACAAAAATACCTCAACACATCTGATTGAACAGAGTATCGTTAAACAAAGTTCTTACTGGACCAATTATTGTTTGGATACTACAATACAGGAACGCTAGAGGGCGCTTTTGCTCCACTGTAGTTCTCTCTGGAATTTTGACTTATACTGACCAAAACCCGGAAGCTGGTTAGATTTGAATTATAGGCAATAAGGTCAGCCACACATCATACCAGCGATGCGGAGGTGTCAGAGATCCACAGTTCTGTGTTGTGGTATTTTTCCAACTTTTAGAAAAACTCCTCCCATGGCGCCACTATTGTCTGCACCCTTGTCCCCACCCTCAGGTCATCCTGACCTGGCAAGAGTGAAGACGACCTTTAACCCAGATTTTAAGTGCAGCTTCTGATTTCTAACTTCTACATATAAATTGTGACCAATTCTTGTAGTCAAAACACTTCCAAGGCCAAAGAACATCCTGCACTTTCTCAGCTCAGGGTGTGAAGCTCCTACAAAATCAGGTCTCAAAGAGATTTAGTCTGAACAAGTGACATCACCACAATTAGAAATACAAATATATAAGATGTAAATGATTATATGGTTACATAAATCTGTAGCTTACGTGGTTACAAAGGCATTGTTCCCAACAAATCTCCAACAGTTTGAAATTCTTTTGTTTTGCACCTCCAATCCAATCACTATTTGTCCTCCACAGGAGTTGTCCCGCTCGTCCTGCCCGTCCCTTTGAAGTACTATCTGATTCAGAATGAGACCACGTGGAGCGAGGCCCAGGTTTACTGCCGAGCCCACCACGTGGACCTGGCAACTGTCAGCACTGCTGAGGACATGACCCAAATCCAAAAGGAGGCCCAGGAACACGGGTTCAGCGGTAACGCTTGGATCGGGCTTTATAAAGATGGCATGTTCTACTGGTCCCTCAGAAACGAGACACTGGGGAGCATGACCGTGTGGAATTTACCCGGACTGGAACCTGACAACCGCCAAGGAAAGGAGGACTGCGTCACCCTGTATGACCTGACGTGGTGGGATCGGTTATGTAACGAAGTATTTCCGTTTATATGCTACGATGGTGAGTAACATTACTGAGTCTGAATGGTGAATAATTAAATAACTGAATAATTGAGACCTTACAAACATAACAAGCAGGAGAGCCAATCAGAATGTCCCCTGGTTTGAATATACCAGTACGAGGTGGGAATTGTCCAGTAGGTAGTAGTCACTGCTAAACAATTGTTCATTTTCCAAATCAGTTTTAGGAATGAGGTTCGCTCAGCTCAGCTGTACCCTAATTTTCCTGGAGCTGCCTGGATTCTTACGTCACACGTCATTAAGATACAGCTAATCAGTTTGGTTATGCTAAAAACAAATGGGAGTGCGTTACATTTCCTGTATTATTAGGGGGAGTCCGGGACGCTTTATGTCAAATCAAGTCAATTCAGAGTTATTTCTATGAAAGCACTGTCTCAAAGAAGCTTTACAATGTTAGATTATCTTCCAATATCTAGGGCCAAACCCATACTGAGCAAGCTTAGGGTGAATGGCAAGGAAAATCCTGAAATGTTATAAGGAAGAAACCTTGTTGGGACAAAGACTCAAAAAGGGACCCAATCTGCTTGGGTGGCTTAGATGGTAAATGTAAGAATGAAACTACTTTATCTAGACAAATATAGTAATAGTACAAAAAACAGAAACTAAACAAAGAAAGATCCAAAATAAAAATAGAAGTGTTTCCCAGAATCCTTCTTAGTCTCTAAAATGAAGTAGTCCTTTGGTAGTTAAACTAGCAAAGGCTTTAGTTAATGTTCATGTAAACAAAATGAATGCAGTTAGTTCTGAAGTCATTTCTCATCCATGACAGAGTAACGCCAACATTAGTGCTAAACTGCTTCATCTATTTAGTGGTTTACAAGATTAATTTATGCACCTTTGTGCCCTTATGACTGACTGGCAAGCAGATGGGTACCAATTCTGTGTGCCCCAGTACAAGTTTCTAGAAATGCCCTGCTAAAGTTAATAACTACATCAATTAAGCTAATAGATTTGAGAATAAGATTCTCAAATAAACAAATTCTCAAAAAACAATTCATAAACATTGAAATATATATGGATGTGTGTGTGTGTGTGTGTGTGTGTGTGTGTATATATATATGAACTCCAATATGTACTGTGAAATACTGAAGCAGAGCGTGATCCCCTCCCTCCGGAAACTGGGTCGCTGGTGATACACTGTATGTGTATATGTTTATGTTTAAATGTTTATGAATTTGTTTTTCACATCGATAAGTGTGCTGCTGCTGTGCATAGTGATATTTAAATGAAAATGACCCCTATTGTTTTTAAGGTGGAACTTAATTATGCACTAGGTTTGTTATGGAGGGTTTTGGGAAATTCTGTATATTTGAGAATGTTCTTAAGTGGGAGGTTACAAACGTTTTGGGAAACCCACCCCAGATTCAGATGTATAAGGGTGAAATACTGTGGCTTTAACATGTGTTATTTGGTTTGAATATTGAAGTATTTTGATGCTTTTAATTCTTACAGAGAGAAAGACCGCCACCAACAGGTACATCCTGTACACCAGTCTGAAGACGTGGTATGGAGCTCAGACCTTCTGCCGACAGTTTCACACCGATCTAACCAGCGTGAGAGACCAAACTGAACTCAATAATGTAGCTTCGATGACTGCTAAGTTTTCCTGGACCTGGATTGGTCTGTACAGAGGGATCTGGAGGTGGTCAGACCGATCCGTCACGTCCAACCTAACGTGGGGGCCTAATCAACCTGATAATGGCCTGGGGATGGAATATTGTGGAGCTTTATCCAGCGGTCAGATCATGGATGAACAGTGCTCAAACCTAAAGCCCTTCTTCTGCTACTCAGGTGAGTTTAAAATCCAATTTAATCTTGAATTTGCTCCATAATATACTGGCTTTAGTTGACTGTAATTGAATTCTGCATTTGTATTTCTGTTTGCAGTCATCGCAGGACAGCAGCAGATCGTTAGGTTGGAGATTCAGACCGATCTCGATGGGAATGATCCTGCTGTGATGTCAGCTACCTTGGAGAAGGTGAGTTCCATCAAGAGTTATGGGTGAGTTACCCTCTCAAATTACTAGGGAATTTAGGTACCTGGTCCAGCACCTGGGTTTGATTTTTTCAAAGCTTATAATCCTGATCCAGCCAAATAATCAATTACACCAATTTCCTATGCAGGATCAAATTGATCTTACAGATTTTGCCAGCGTTAATACAATTTTGTGCTTTTAATATCCCTCTGTATGGCCATCTGCTGGACAAAACTATAGTATAGCATTTATTTGTTAATGAACTGTCATTAATGAAACTTGAAGAGAGGAAATTGTTTTGTTCTCCATCTGCATACTTAAGAAGAAGAGCTAAAGTTAACCTCACATCATCAGAAGGAAACTAAATTACGAATTTACCTTGTTAAAAACAAAATAAACGAAGCTGAGATTATGTCTGAAGAAGCTTAAAGACGTGCTGCTGTTTTTGCATTTCTCTTTCTTGTCTTTATTCTAAATTCTAAATTCACTTTTCACTTTTTGAAATTTCATATTTCAAGTGTTTCGTACTTTTCCAAAGATTTTGTCAACGTTTTGTCTAATGTTAAATTAGATTTGTGTTTTTAGAACTCTTAGTTACCAGAACTATAATCTTTTTTTACGCTCTGTTTATTTATTATTTGATGACCAATTCATTCAGAATTTTAATGCAGCCTGGACACTAAGTTTAATACAACATTTTTTTACACTCAATCCAGCTTTAATCCACCTCTCGAGGTCGGATAAAAATTTTGCCGTTATATGGTATTAAAGCTATCCTAGATTTCTGCTTCAGGTTTTGAAAAACCATTTGAAGCATTTAAACCTGGATAAAGGGTCGGTTGGATTATGAAATCCTGATCCAAATCTTAAAGATCCAAGGACTTGTTATCCTTTCTGAAAAAGCCATCTTTCAAGTTTAATTTGACTAGTTTGCTTAATCTTGTAAAATATATTTGTAAAACCAGGCGATGAATCCTAGCAGGGCCATGAATAAGTACGGGGGGGGGGCTCTCTTACAGAAACTAATTTGAGACCAGTGGAAAGTTGGAGCCATAAGCGACTCTTTATGGGAAGCAAATCTGATCATTTCTTAATTTCCTTTCCTTCAGATCAAGCTCAAACTGGCAGAACATAAGATGATGGAGAATGTCACGGTGAAATGGAGAGAGCAACCAGACGGAAAAGTGTTTCACAAGGTCAATTAAGATGAAAGCATGCTTAAGAAAAAAACTTGCACAGGTTCTTAAGACAAACACTAAGAAGTTCATAAGAATGTTCTTCAATAAAATTCTGGAAAAAATGCAAGTTCTCTAATATTATCTTAAGAAAATCTTTTTTGTTTTGTTATGTAGGCTACGTTGCATTTTACAGCTTAAGATATACGGTGTGAGACACAATTTGAATTTGTATTTTCCATTATTTAGTTTAATCCACTCAGAGGAACACATCAAACCAAGCATTAAAAAAAAATTACCAAACAAGACATAGAGGTGATGGAGGAGGACATAGATAACGGGGGGAAAGAAAATCATTGGGAACAAAACAATAATTGTGGGGTAACAATGAAAAGAAAAAGACGAGGATGGGAAAAACCCACAAAACTTTAACCTAAAACCAAAATTAAAGCAGCACCTTTCCTTACGCAGAGAAATGTTGTATTTAAGCACAGCCTTCACTCAAAAGGCTTTTACACTTATTTCCAATAACTAAACTAAACGTTTAAAGTTTTAACTTTCAGTGCTTACCTTGTCAACTCTTACAGCCTAAGATAAGTGTGATTCTGTCATAAGGCTACGAAAACATTTAAGAACAGAACGCTTTTCAGGAATATCAAAAGAGTTAAGAAAAAAGACAATTCTTAAATTGATTTTTGATGAAAAACAATTTTTTGTAAGTATTTTCTTTCTTAAGACACTTTAGTGAGTCTGATCCATGATACGTAATTCTTTATGCTTCATACGTTTTAAATGCAAAATCTTTTAATAGCAAACACATTAGTGTACTTTATATCTATGCATCTCTTCTTTTTGTATTATAATGTAATATTCAATGTGTAGTTTGGCAACAGAATGCATATGCAGTAGATCATTTAGAACATTTTATTTTTTCCTCATCAGCAGTTTGTGGCCTCGGGTTTTAAGTAATTGTAGCAGTGACAGAGAAGAATCTTAGATTAGTTTGCTTTTGTAAACTTTTATCATATATCAATATAAATGTGTTTCCGAATCTTCCATTACATAGACAGAGTGTGTGTGAACAATTTCTTTCATTCGTAATGAAGATATTTCTGGTAGCAGAACTTAAACTTTAACTTAATGTCAAATTATTTAAATGTAGAACTTTTAAGGGATTAATTAATCAGTAAGCATTACTATTAAAGATGTACATGGGCTTAAATAAAAAGGATAAAGAAATCTTTGTATTGTGTTTGCTCTTCTTTCACCTTGTCCATACACGCCCGATTCACATCATAAATCTCTAAAATGTTTATGTATATGTAATGTTATGGGATTATTTTATCTTTTATTTACTTATTTTAAAAGTACTTACTGTAAATACGTACAACGTTTTCATGGTTTAAATCTGTGGCAAATGGAAAAGAGAGTGCAAATGAACAACGTTGTAATTTAATAAAGAAGCAAAAATGCCACAATTAGATCCATTCAGTTGAGACAGAATTCAGTCATTCAGTCAGGATTTGAACCTGTGACCCTGCGGTGGTGCAGCACCTCAGCATGTACTGAAAACCGAACCCAAAATTCTGAGTAATCATTAAAATCATCTATCGTAAAAACTGGAGCCAGATTTAATTCTCTTATTAAGTCATGTAAAGTCGAGTCGGAGTTAGGGTTATTTCTATAGTGCTTTTTACAATGGAGCATTGTCTCAAAGCAGCTTTATAAATTTAGATTATCTTCTAAATTATGAGGCCAAAGCCCAAACTGAGCAAGCCTAGGGTGACAGTGGCAAGGAAAATCCCTATATATATATATATTGTTATACACTACTCAAAACAATAAAGGGAACACTCAAATAACACATCCTAGATCTGAATGAATGAAATATTCTAATTGAATACTTTGTCCTGTACAACGTTGAATGTTCTGACACCAAACACACCAAAAATCATCAAGGAAATCAAATTCATACCAATGGAGGCCTTGGGAGTTGGAGTCACACACAAAATTAAAGTGGGAAAAAACACTACAGGCTGAGCAACTTGATGTTAATTCCTTAAAAACAAGTCAAAATGAGGTCAAGTATGGTGTTGTGGGGCCCTCCAGTGCCTGTATGACCTCCCTACAACGCTGGGCATGTTTCCTGATGAGGTGGCGGATGGTCTCCTGAGGGATCTCCTCCCAGACCTGGACTAAAGCATCCGCCAACTCCTGGACAGTCGTGACGTTGGTGGATGGAGCAAGACATGATGTCCCAGATGTCCTCCATCGAATTCAGGTCTGGGGAACGGGCGGGCCAGTCCATAGCTTCAATGCCTTCATCTTGCAGGAACTGCTGACACACTCCAGGCCCATGAGGTCTAGCATTGTCCTGCATTAGGAGGAACCCAGGGCCAACCGCACCAGCATATGGTCTCACAAGGGGTCTGACGATCTCATCTCGGTACCTAATGGCAGTCAGGCTACCTCTGGCGAGCACATGGAGGGCTGTGTGGCCACCCCACACGAATGCCACCCCACACCATTACTGACCCACTGCTAAACCGGTCATGCTGAAGGATGTTGTAGGCAGCAGATCGCTCTCTACGGCGTCTCCAGACTCCTCCACATCTCATGGTGTACTGGCCTGTCTCCTGGTAGCGCCTCCAGCCTCTGGACACTACGCTGACAGACACAGCAAACCTTCTTGCCATCATGGATGAGCTGCACTACCTGAGCCACTTGTGTGGGTTGTAGAGTCCGTCTCATGCTACCACGAGTGTGAAAGCACCACCAACATTCAAAAGTGACCAAAACATCAGCCAGAAAGCATAGGTACTGAGAAGTGGTCTGTGGTCCCCACCTGCAGAACCACTCCTTTATTGAGTGCCAATAATTTCCACCTGTTGTCTATTCCATTTGCACAACAGCATGTGACTTTGATTGTAAGTCAGTGTTGCTTCCTAAGTGGACAGTTTGATTTCACAGAAGTTTGATTTACTCTGAGTTATATTGTGTTGTTTAAGTGTTCCCTTTATTTTTTTGAGCAGTGTATTTTAATGAAATCTGTCACATCAAAGTAAGATTTATTTCTATATCTGTATTTATAAAGGACCATTGTCTCAGAACAGATTCATAAATATCTAGATCTTCAGCTCTAACTGAGAACCTAGGGTGACAGTGGCAAGGAAAATACCTAAATGTTATAAAGAAGGATCCTTGGGAGCATTGCTAATGTTGGCATCTGATTTCAAGTTAGTTTTAGATTAAGTCAAATTTTAGTCATTTAAAGATTTTTTGTTTTACTTTAGTTCTACTTGACAAATACTACAAAAATGTTAGTTTAGTTTTAGTGAAATACATTTCAAATATATTTTGATTAATTTTAGTCATGTTTTACTATTTTAGATGAGATGTTTATTACTAACTTTCATAAACAATAGCTTAAAAGCTCCAAAATTACAGAAGCAATACAGATGCTTTTTTCTTCTAATACATGTCACTTTTATTTAATATTAACATGCTGATAATTTTGTCTAATTAAAAAGTACAGCATGTTTTCTTTAACCCGTGTTTAAAGTAGCTTCACACTGCTAATGTGCTTGCCTCTTAATTTAGTTAAATGACTAATTCAGCAGTATTTGAAATACTCGAGACAAATAAAAATACAGTTTCACTGCTAGTTCTCAATGTGACCTGAACACATAAGCTAATGATAATGGGCCGCACATACACCTTTACATTAAATAAACATTAAATAACGCCAAAAACCAAACATCAAACTAAAATTAAAGTTTGGATTGTAACGAAACTTAAAAGAAAGGTTGACAATTAGGACTGTGGTAGCCTAGTGGTTAAGGTACTGGACCAAAAGGTCCAGGGTTCAAATCCCACCTCTGCCAAGCTGCCACTGTTGGGTCCTTGAGCAAGGCCCTTAAAACACAACTGCTTGGATTGTAAGATTGTACCAATTGTAAGTCACTCTGGATAAGGGTGTCTGCTAAATGCTATAAAAACGCTGTAAAAAAATATCCTAAACTCTGCCTGCTCCAAATCTGACAGAAAACTTTTGAAGGATGAAATTGTTTATATTTAGCTGCATATCCACAGGATATATAAGGACGCTGAGAGAGAACGCTGATGCAAGGATTGTGAGGATCTGGCAAACCAGACGCATTAGCGGCAATTTCTCACAGGACGCAGGCTGTTTTATAGCTGTTAGCAGTGTATTACCTTTGAACTATTTTAAGTCCCGATCGCATCTGTATCGCATATATAGTACTTTTTACAACATCTTAATCATTTTCTTCTCGTACCGGCGGATTATATTTTTTGTCGCTAATCGTTATTTAGTAACTTTACAGGTATACCTGCTTGTGTTTGCAGTAATTAGCCATTAGCTAATTACCAGAGTTGCATCTTCTTTTGCAGTAGTGTGTGTTTTTATAACTTTTTTACAGTCTTTTCCCACATTTTTCCTGAGACTTGGTTTTTTGTGACGATTTGTATTAACTTTCCATTAACGCTTTAATCGAGCATTGCATTGGACCATCGGCTGCAGCTGAACCATATCTTCACTCGGCACCCCACAACACCACCCGAAGCTAAGTACCTTTAATTCATTAATTGTGCTAACATGGCTTCTGCTG